>JAKCPI010030936.1:0-131333 GCA_023213315.1 Euborellia annulipes
GAACTCGACGGATTTGGACTCTATGACCAACCGTGAGTCCAATTTTTTTTTCCATAGCGCCGGAAACTAAATATATGCCGACACACTGGTGTGACTCACAGCACAGTGCACAACCGAATTTTTTAAAATTTTAATTACGTTTTTTTTTGCATCGCTAAATTTAATAAAAATGCAAAAAACAAAATCATTTTTTTTTTTTATTATTTTTTAAATAAATTTCTTCATATTATATATTGAATTCATATAATATAAATATATAATAGCTTCTCTGGCAACAGGAAATTAATTCCTGCCTGTGATCATGGATTTTTTTTTTTTGTAAAATATTATTCGTATTTAAACAATTTATATAAAAGCAAAAAGAGGTTTTGTGACTATAGAAATATTTTATCATATATTCAATTCAAAAACTGCCTATATCATATAAGTTCTTAAAAAAAATATTCTTCAAATAACAGTTCTTTGTATCAATATTTTCAAACAATTTATTTTTATCACACGCTTTATTCTAAAACGTTACTAAGAAGACTTTTTATTGCCATTTTATCTATCCATATATATATTTTCATTTAATATATTCCTATCAATATGATGATAAAGTAAAAAGCATCGATAAAATTTGAAAATATATTATTATTAATATTGTAGCCCGCAATATTTGTTTGATAATTTATTTGCCAGGAATGATTTCGATAAACAAATATCTCTCTAGTGAAATCAAATGTAATCCATAGACTACTAAAATATATTAAATATATATAATAGTCATTTGATTAGCAAGAGTTAATATATCTTTTGTTATTGATAGGGGATTTTAGTTTTAGATTATTAGATATATATATAATCGAATAGAAAAATTATTATCGTGTTTTTTCAGATGACTTGATTCGTACTTTTATTTTTCTAATCCATTAATTACTTTGTACTCAATAATTAATCTTTTATTTCGAAATATAATTTATAAATGACCTAATGGCCCCCGTGGGGATTGAAAAAGGGAAACAAATGCTCCCCCCACCTCTTTTGCAATGAAATCATGAAATAAAGAGCCAATCTATTTATATATATATTTAAAAAAAAAGTTGGTAAAGATATATATACTAGTGACCAAGTTGAAAAAAAAAATATTTTAATTGTCTAACTTTTTGAACTCCGAGAAAAAAAAAGTAAAAAGGGTAAAAAACAAACAAATATTTTAAAATCTCCAATAAATCTTACTTTTCTAAATAATTTATGATCTAAATCGAATCACTTTAGTTTTTTTTTTTGTTTTTTTAGAAAAAGTTGAATGGATGTATACCCCTTTTTTTTACTAAATGAAATTTATTGTTTTTTAAGAAAACAATCATTTAAAAAAAAAAAAAAATTTGGAGATCATGCCAAACGGATTTCTAATAATGATATTTCTAAAATTAGTTAGAAAAATAAGTTAAAAAAATTGAAGTAATTTGAGGTTTATTTTGCCAGATGAAACAGTTATTTTTAAAAATGTTATTTAACCAGATTGTTTATTTATTTATTTAATTAAAAAAAAAAACTAGGGAAAACTTCAATTAAATCCTCTTCGCTAATTTTTTTTTTTTTTTTTAATCTCCCATTCCTATTTTAAATAGATTTTTATGATGATCTATTTTTCATAGCATATTCAATATTTAAAAAATTCAAAGGTTCAGCTCAACAGGAAATTACTTAAAACCAAGATTTGAGACGGACAGAAAGTATAAATAGAAAAATAAAATAATTTAAGACTTAAAATCTTTATTCTTTTAGCACTTTCTGAAGAGCAGCGAATGAAAGTATTATAAATATATTAACTGAAATTGCTGGCATATGAGAGAATGAGTGAGTGATTGTAACTCTGTTTCTTATTAGTAACTTAATTTTTAATTGGTGAGGCCCAGAGTTCGCAGGATTTTTACCATATTAGTAGGGTTTTCTTTTAGCAGAACAAAATCATGATTTTAATTCTTAAATTATACAACAAGAAAAGAATCAGTAGCAGCCAAAAAATATAACTTTCAATTTTTACAAATTAACGAGACGTTTCGGGAAAATTTTATTATCACTTCATCAGTCCATTGTATTAATGTTTTTAGGCTCCGAAGTTGGTCATATAGGCACAATTCATTAATTTATTCTCATTGAATAAGTAAGATGGAACAATTCGCCCGCACACATAATTAGGAATGTATTGCGCTCAGATGACTAACTCCTTGACCTAAACAATTTTGTAGAACTGATGTTGGGATAATAAAATTTTTCTGAAGCATGAAAATTTGAGGCTTTATGTTTTTTGGCTGCCCCTGCTCCTTTTCCTGTTGTATAAATAAACAGTCACGGGTTCTTGATTATAAAAATTAATTCTTTCTCCATAAAAATGAATAGAACTTTGTTAAAAATTTTGATATTGTTGGAAATAAAAAATTTCATTTTACAAAACATTTTCAGTTTTTGTTGAGGCAAGCAAAATTAGTATTTTCAACAATAACAAAGTTTTAAATTAAAGCTTTCACAGTTATTGTTATTAAATAAAAATACTTGTTTTCAGGTAAATTGTGATTTATTTGAACAAGATATAAAATTTCGGGCACTCATTCTGTGGACATATTTAGGTATAAATAATAATTTTTGAAAAAATATTATGATTCTGATTTCAATTCTTTGTGATTGTATCTGAATTCATACCTGAAGAAGGCCTCAGAATGAGTACATGAAACGTTAATCTTATACAAATAAACCGCAGTCTAGCCGAAAACAAATATTTTTATTTAATAAGTTTAAGCATGAAGAAATAATTAAATTTTAATTTCATTTATAATAGAATAGGAAGGGGAATCGTAAAAATCTAACGCCTCAATTTTATTGGGTCTCGATACTTTTTATGTCATAAGGAAATGAAATGCGAAAAATCTTGATGTATGTGTGTGTATGGGTATACGTATGTACAGTCAGCGTCACAAGTGCCTGATGTGCTCGAGAGTGGAACCTTGAGCTTAGGCAAGCAAAATGCTTATGTCGGAAATGTTGTCTTGGTTGACTAAGCTCAAGGCTCCATTCTCGAGCATATCAGGCACTAGTGGCGCTAACTGTATCACTTATCGGATAAGGACGAAACTTGGCAAATCTATAGTGCTGGGGGATTGTATAAAGGAGGAGGGAACCGATCTGCAGTGAGCGATAAATATATACCGCGCAACGAGATTTTCACATCCCCTGGATCAAATATTTTAAAACTCAGTGATTAGAATTAATTTCCATGTTTTTTTTCCTAAGATGTTTTCTTCACGGAATTCATTCATCTTAAGATAATTTATAGTTTTCTTAAATATATTAGTTTAAAAGTTTCAACAAAATTTATTAATAATATCCAGTGAGTGTCCGTAAACTTTTGGTCTCCAGATAGCAACATTAGAATATTCACTAATCAAATTTCAGCCCAACTAAACTAATTAGGTATCAGTTTAAATTAACTAAAGAGCTAAGCTGAAATTAGTTAGATATCCAAATATTACTACCTATATATATTCATCAATGTTGATAGCCAGAGCTGAGGGAATTATTCAAATTACGTGTCGAAACGTTATTTCGGAATTTCAATGAAAAGAACATCTTTTGCCCGCCACGATGGGCATAAGCTTTTTAAATTACTGTATTTGTTTTTGTTGTAGCTTTTAAAAAAAAATAACATTTTTATAAATAATAAAAGAATCTTTGAAAAGTGAAAATTTAATTAACGAACCATAATACATTTTCGGATGACGTATATTAATGGGATAACAGTAAAGATTAGTAAGTGAGCCTGGGGATTTAATGCGAGCCTAGCTCTCAAGTCTCGAATGAATATTTCTTTTTTTATTTATTAATAAAGATAAAATTCACTATTTCTTTTGTCTAAATGTATCAAGTATGATAAATTCAATCCGAACACGGAACTTCGTTTAAATGGAAGGATTATTAAAACGAAATTCCTATTCATTAAAGGGTAGGATTAGTTCTTTTGTTAATCCAGTTAGAAATTTTAGTTTTTAAATTAAGGCGGTTCGGATAATGGCGTAAGAACGTGTCAACTCTAGCCAATAAGAAATGTAGTTTTGAACTCCGTCCGTTATTTTTTAATAAAATACACAAAACTATAAGTGTTATTTATTGGCAAGGCCAAACATAAATTTATTTAATTTGATTTATTTAATAAATACATTAAAAAAAAAATTTCAAATTTTTCTAATAAAATAAACTTCTACTAAGAAATTTTTTTATGAATTTAATTAATTCATAAAAAAAACTCATCTCTCACTTGTTCTTATGTAATTTTAGAAAATAAATTATACAATTGTCGAGATTTAGTTAGTAAGTTAGAATCTTCATAAAATTTATTATATTATATTTAATATAACTTCAGTATTGATTATTTGTAGTAGAGTGTTATCCAGAATGAAATTCACTTGTCTCGTTCTTTCGGTAGAATATAAAATCGACAGGCCATTCGATAAAATGGGAGTAAAACTTTTTGAAAATTTTATATTTCAATTTTATTTTCATTTGTTTGTTTATTTTCAAAAACTGTCTTACAGCTGTATACTATTTATAGTACAGTGTAATTAAGTATAATTATAGTATAATTAAGTAACATTTAGATTTTAAAAAATTTTAAATTTTCTTATTAGGATAAAATAAAATAAAAAAATGTCTATTAAGAAAATTTCTTATAAAATTTAATTAATTAATTAATTAAAAAAAAACTCATTTCTTAATCTTTTAATTATTTTTTCATACAATTAAACATTTTGAAAATTGCGCACTATAAAATATACAGGTTTTTACTTTTTACTTTCTCGTACCCATATATGAAATATATAGAGAGAGAAAGTATTGCGATCATGTCAAAAATTCGATGTCGAGATTTTGATGGATATACATGTTTTGAGGTCCCCTGAGTCCAAAAAAGTGGGTCCCGCAAATTGGTCGTGTGTGTGTGTGTGTGTGTGTGTGTGTGTGTGTGTGTGTGTGTGTGTGTGTGTGTGTGTGTGTGTGTGTGTGTGTGTGTGGACAGATTTTTAGCATGAAGGAGTTGAGCTAGCGGATTGAAATTTTATATTTAACTTAGGTACCTTCCCACACGCTCAAAATAAGCTTTTGAACAAAATCGGCCAAAAAGTACTAGTACTTTACTGATGTACTTTTTCAGTTTTTTTCGATTTTCTCAAAATTCCCTCCAAGGATTTTTTTTTAAAATTCATAAATGAACTATTTTTTAGATGCTCTTTAAAATGTATATTCTCATTTTGCCGTTGAAATCTTCTGAAGACCACTTTACTCTTGTTTTTCATAGGAAAGATAGAAATGGTTGCCATGGTAACCGAATTTAAATCTTTTCTTTTTATTAGATTAAAAATCAATTATTATTTAAATTCCCATTTTTTTTTTTAAATTTATTTGTGTCTTTAATTGTTTCAAAGAAAACATATATGTCTCTCTCTCACTTGCAAACATTATCGTCTCTCTCTACTCTTTTTAAATTCCCTTTCCACCTTATCTTCGCATAGGAACAATGTTAATTTCCTATAGGGATTTGTATGTTAATTTTGATTCAAAAGGGGGTCCCCTTTGGAAGTTTTTAGACATTTAAAATTTTTTTTTCCAATTCTTATGAAATTTTGTATTTATTTACGAATCTATATTGTGTATAAAATGTCCAAATATGAGATTAAAATTTTGAAAATTAACCATAGTTTATTTGAAGCAGTCAACATTTAAAATGCAAGTTTGAAACTAAGGTGCTATCGGAAACTAAATATATCTCGACACAAAAAATCTGGTGTGACCAGCACGGTGCACAACTTTCTCTTACCGAAGGGTAAGAGAAAGTTGTGTGCTGTGCGCCAGTCACACCAGATTTTTTTGAAATAAATTCCGAAAGAAAAAGATCTATGTATATTCTACATTTAAAAGACAATTTGGTGAGCGTTTATTAAAAATAATATAATTTTCACTCAGAAGGTGTCATTTTGCGAGTACGTGATGGCAACCACGAGTTACCCGAGCTGTTGGAAGATTTTCAGAACCCTATACAGTTCTTTCTCCCTCCATTAAGTTTCAGGCACTGAAATTAGTCGGATTACTCTTTAAGGTTCCAGCAGCTCTGGTAACTCGTAATCATCATTCAAGTACTCACAAAATATGAACCTCTGAGAGAAAATTATATACACTCAACAATTTGTCGATTACATTATATACATACAAAATTCTGCATATTTTTATAATTCACTCATTCATATCAAAAATTTCCTTCACAGTAATTTTAGAAACTATGATTTATTTATTAATTGTGACTTTTATACACTCAGAACAGTACTTAAATAGAAATTGAAGGCGTTAGCAAATTGATTAATGACTTCTCTATCGTTATTAATTTTTTCCCAGCTTGGAGATTCCAACAGGAGAGGTTAAATTCCTCCCCCCTCCCTCCCCCACCACTGGCATTTATTACAAGCTTCATGGGTGAATAATTCAAAAAGTATAAAGGTATAGAGAAAGAGCTCTTGCTCTCGACAACCTAAATTAGGTGACCTAAAATTTAACTACATATTTTTATTGAAATAAAAAATTAATTTATCTCTAAAAAAAAAGAGATTGAAAAAGAAGGAGATTATATTGAAAATAAAAATGGTTGTTACATTTTATCACCTCTTTTATTGGATCCCAAACTTTTGGATTTTATCAGTAGCTCAAGGCTAATAGCAAATAAAAATTCGTGGTTTTTAAACGTCCAGAAAAACATTTTTTTAATTGTTCTTTCCTGGAATAAGTGAGATTTGAATAAAGAGAAATGTTACTTAAAATTGGCTATTGTTACTGACAAGTGTGTGTGGGCGTATCTTTTTTTTTATAAATAAACCACCTTCATTTTCGGACATTTAAATCATTTTCAGGGTTTGCTGCTATTTAATTGAATTTTGGAATAGGTTATATAATGATCAGGATTCAGGGAACCCTGAATAGATGTTTAAGAGAAATATTTGTAAAATCAATTGGAAAAAAAATATCAGATTAATATTACCTTAGAATATTTATTATCAACAATGGTATGGTTTGGTAATAAATAGGTATATAGTAAAAGAGAGGCAGTCAAGAAATTCTTTATCAATCAACTGGAGACGTTTCGATCCATTTATTATAAACCATCCTCAGGTGTATGCTTGCTCAGAGTTAGTCAGATAATAAATAATTATACATCATTTGTTAAATAGAATACTATTGTATTTGTATATTACCTGACTAACTCTGAGCAAACATACACCTGAGGATGGTTCATAATAAATGGATCGAAACGTCTCCAGCTGATTGGTAAAGCATTCAGAGGATTTTCTTTCTTGGCTGCCTCTGTTTCCATACCTCCATTACTTAAGATACACAGCTACAACTTACGTCTTATAAATATTATAGTTTATAAAATTATGAGAGACTTAACACAGGCTCAAAACCAAAATCCCCCCCCCCCCCTTGGTTCTTGATTTCTAAAAAAAAATTACATTAAGCTTGGTAATTAGTTTTAAAAGAATTTCAAGTTAGAAGACTACAACCATATTTACCTTTTTTTTTTTACAAAAAATTGAAGATTTTCTCTCTTCAAGTTTTTCACACTCACATATAGACCGTTTATTTTGAAAGTGGTGTAAGTCCATTTTCTATTGTTTCGAGAAAATGAACTGTTTATTAAAAAATCTATTTACTGGCCAATTTTCAATTGTACAAAACATGGGAATTTTTTAAGAAATTTACCACTAGCTAGTTATACATAGAAAATTTACATTAATTTATGCATAAATTATGTGATATCTTATTTTTCTAAAAAATGGACTTACACCACTTTCAAAATAAACAGTCCATGTAGGTCTACACTAAACACTAAAAAAGTTTTTTTCATTTAATACAAAAAAATGTATGTAATAAAAGGGAAATAACTAAAAAAAAAAGATATTAAATTTTTTATATTAACTTTACCTTGCTTAATATAAATTTAAAAAAATATTTTCCGTAAACAGAGTGTCTAAAGAAATCATATCAGCGATTATTATACGCGATTCTGGATATTTTTAAGGGGTGTCGCCTTAAAAATATCTTGGAAATGCAAAATAAGAGTCGTTTTTTTATTAAAATTTATTTTTCTCTATATCTCTAAAACTGTGGCTGATGGGGCAAAACTGAAATGATATTTGAATTCAGCATGAAAAACTTCTAAAATCTCATATCTTTATTCTTGTGAAAGAAAAAAAGTTCATTTTTGTCGACCAGTGTAATTAAAATATTATCATAAGACATTTGCGAGATGAGTTTGTGTTCGATTGGTCGTATCGCGAAAGAGAACTTTGGTCCAGGGTGCGCTATACGCCCATCTCCTAAATTTATTTATCTTAAACCAGGGGTCGGCAACCATTTTCAAATAAAATTTTTTTCGGGCCGCACATTCAAATGTAACAACAAAAAAAAATAAAATTCTTTTTCAATATTTTCAGAGCTTGAAAGAGATATGGTTTTTGCTTTTACTTCTCTCGTTGTTTGAAACTTTTGAACTATTTTTATTGATTTTGGAGAGGCCTGAATAGTCTAAAAAACAAAAAATCAGACTAAGTTCACCTTTGGCAGGCCGCAGCAAAAGGTTGCAAAGGGTTGCCGACCCCTGTCTTAAACGATATATTGACTTACAATTGCTTGAGACCTCCAACTATCTCATCCAAAGCTCTAAACAATTAAAATATAACCATTTGATGATTTGTTAATTTTGCAACTCTAATACTTACCCTAAAACTAAGATGGTAAATTATTTTTTCTTTTCATGTTAAATGGACATGATTTAAAATAAAAAATGACTTATTTATTGTTTATTTAAAAAAACACGAGTCAATAGCAATGTAATCCCATCACCAATTTTGAGAAGGGGTAGTTGAAAAGGGCTTTGAAGGCTGTCATGGATACTTTAAATTGTAACAATTTATTCCTGTGATTTATACCATTTGAATAAACAATAAAATATAATCAATAAGTCTTTCTTCTTAAATATAAATGTATCTATTTACATCTTCTTTAACATACAGTAAAAAAAATGTCTTTTTTTCCTTTACTATCGGGATACCAGTTGGCAATTTGTAAAGCGGATATTACATTTTTACTTTCGCTTACCTATATATTTATAAGTACTGGATTGGAAAATTTGATGTCGAGATTTTGATCGAAATACACGTTTTAAATCCCCTGAGACCAAAAAAATGGATCACAAGATGGTCTGTCTGTGAATAAAATATATTAAGAACGAAAGACCTAACAGGCTGAAATTTTATATTCAAACAAGGAAGGGAGCAGGAGCAGCCAAATATCAAAGCCTCCGATTTTATTAAAATTACAGAGACGTTTCGGGAAAACTTTATTCTCCCATCATCAGTCTTTCAGATTGTATCTGTCCCCGAGTTGTCAAAAGGGCAAAATACATTTATTATGTATTCTGTTTATGGGTGAGTTGCTCATTATCATCATTCTCACTAAATAAGTCAATGAGCAACTCACCCATAAACAGAATACATAATAAATGTATTGTGCCCTTTTGACAACTCCGGGACAGATACTATCTGAAAGACTGATGATGGGAGAATAAAGTATTCCCGAAACGTCTCGGTAATTTTAATAAAATCGGAGGCTTTGATTTTTGGCTGCTCCTGCTCCCTTGTGTGTAAATCAGCAGCCACGTACTTCATTGATGTTTTTATATCCAAGTTAGGAACCCCACTAAGCCTCGAAAATACACTTTTGAACAAAATCGGTCAAAGAGTACTAAGTACTTTACTGATGTACTTTTTCAGTTTTTATTTTATTTTTTAATTTTTTCAAAATTCCCTCTAACGATTTTGATTAAAACTCATAAATCAATTATTTTTTAGATTCTCTTTAAAATTTGTATTCTCATTCTGCCCTGAAAATTGTTTGAAGCACTCTTTACTCTTGAACTTCATTGGAAAGTTTGGGGAAATGTTTCCATAGTAACGAAATATAAATATTTTTTATGTTTATAAATTTTATATCTTATTTTATATCGTACTATTCAGAAACCAAATGTCTCCACAAAAAATCTAGTGTGACAAGCACAGAACACAACTTCCATTTACCGAAGGTAAGAGAATCACACCAGATTTTTAAAAATAATAAAATTAAAAATTTCATTCGTTCATACATTCATATAAATTGACTCTTAAATTTTCACTGCCACAATAAGAAACATCCAACATCAAAATATACAACTTATATTTTAAAAAATTTTATTTTGTAATCAACCGAGAAATAAGCTGGAATTTGTAATTCAGATGGAATGACACAAGAATTCTTCTTAGTCAGAGATTTAATTTTTTTTACTTAAAAATATTTGGTATTTTTTTGTCCAATACCACTTCAAAAATGAAATATACCAACCCTCCAATTTAATAGATAACTAATCTTTTAGTTTAATTTTCGTTTGGATTTTAATCTAATAAAAAAACACTTGTAAGATGCCAACTCTGAATACCAATTTAGTTTGATTAGATAATTCTTGTTTATTTGATTCAACGTAATATTAGAAAATCAAATAGCGGCGGTTGAACACAAATATCTGTCATGAAAAATCATACATCTCAACTGGAGCAGATTATTTATATACTCAAAGAGTAACACAAAATCAAGAATGGCAGGGAAAATATTGCCAGTGAAAAAGGATAACTCTGTCAAGAGTATCGAATTTGTAAGCCTTCTCATTTGAGCTTTATATTCATAAAGGCAAAAAGACTCGTGACAAGTGAGTGCTAATCTACTCTACAACTTTCATCAAAGATAAAAGCCTCGATGTTTTCTGGCTTGGTTTGACCATTCGTTGACATACAAAATAAAATGATATTAAAAAGAATCTTTTTATACTGAATATAAAATAAAAAAACGTTTATATTTCAAATGAATTAAAAAAAAAAAGAAAAAAAAACTCTTATGGAAAATTATAATTCATTCATTGATTAGATTTTCCGTAGGTTCTAGTTGAAACTTCTTCTTCTATCTTGACCTTATCTCTATGTGGGGTCGGCAAAATTAATTTATACAAAATGAGATCGGGAAAGAGAGACCGGGAAAGAAAGAGAAATGAAAAAGGGAAAAAAAGGCTGACATAAAGGAAAGGAAGAAATGCCAGTCTTAGTAGGTAACTCGTGGTCGCCATCCACGTATTCACTAGAAGTGAGCCCCTGAGTGTAGTTGAAACATTGAATAAAATAAATATTTTTTTTTTTTTTTTTTTTTTTTTTGGAATGGGTGCATAAGGTCCGAAGACCTATAATGACCAATAGTCACATGCAGCCAGGAAGAAAATAAAACAAAAGGAGAAGCATTTTAAAGTATAGTAGTGGCAGTGATGTGTATCAATAGAAATAAATGGGCAGACGCATCAAAAAATAAATCTCTGAATGTTGCATTCCATCATCCGGAAACGTTTCGGCTCCTTTATTAAGAATGCAATGATGATGGTTCTTAATAAAGAAACTGAAATGTTTTCGTAACGTTTCAGTCCCTTTATTAAGAATAAAGGAACCAAAACGTTTTCGGAATGTTTCAGTCCCTTTATTAAGAATAATGGAACCAAAACTTTTGGAACATTTTGAGAATAAAGGAACCAAATCGTTTTCGGAACGTTTCAGTCTTTTTATTAAGAATAATGGAACAAAAACTTTTGGAACATTTCGGTCCCTTTATTAAGAATGCACCGATGATGCTTCTTAATAAAGTAACCGAAATGATTCCGGCTGATTGAATGAGAACTCAGAGATTTATTATTGGCTCCCTCTGTACATTTCGTCGGGTTACTGCCAAAACAAGCTAACTCCATAATTTGAACTTTTGAGAAATCGTCGTTTGAAAATTTAAATTGAAATGAAAAATCGTCACAGCTTCAAAATGATTTATTGATTGAAAAAAATCAAAGTAAGTAACAAAACAAAAGAAAAATTCCTAAACATAAAAATTTTAATCTCGATTTAGCTGACTAAAAGTTGTAAAAATGGAGTTGGGTTCACTTGTTTTGCCTGCCTTAACAGTTTGTTTGTAGTTGTCTGGTTTTGTCAGTATGTTTTTCGAACATTTTTTAATCTAATGGAGTACTTAACTCCGAATTGAGTAAAAGTGGAGTTAGCTTGTTTTGGCAGTAATCCGACGATTTATTTCATGATACATTAGATGATATGTTTCATGATACACAAGTTGTTATGTTTCAAGTTTTTATTTGATAAATAATACACTTTATATGTATTTCGACATTACTATCATAATCACAACTTGACAGTAATGCCGAAAAATGTATAAAATGTATTATTTCAACAATAAATAATACTTATTACTTAATTATTTCAACAATAGAGGGGGCGATTAGCCCAGGGAATTAAGCTTATAATCCTGAGTTAAAGATAACTCAAGTTCAAATCTACCTCATGGCAAAAAATTATCCAACTCTATTTGAGATGCCTCCTCCGGAGGAAGGAAACTAGAACCCACCTCAGTATGATGAAAGTTACCCCTCAAAGTAACCACAACGTAACAAGTCCGACACTAATGACTAAGAGAGAGAGATATTTCAACAATAAAACTTAGATATATCACCTACTGTAACATTTAATAGACTATTTATGTAAATCGTTAATTGATTTAAGTTTCACCTTTGTCATAATTATACAAAAATTTAATGTAATAAAAATTACGAAGCAATTAAATTTTTCTTCTTTTTTAAAAGATGAATTGAAACATTATTAGTATAAAAATTTTGTGGTAGGTAGATAATTAGGAAAAACCTAATTAACCCGCTCTATCTAAGAGTATATTAAACAAGAAGTAATAATTATAAAGCGCTGTACTTTATGAGTTATAAAATATTTTAGCTCTCAGCTAACAATAGAATTATGTTATAAAAAATTCATTTCAGGTATGAATCTTAACATATTGGTTTTAAAATCTTTTAGTTTTTTGAGCTTGTTTTATATTGATTATTTAGAGCTAAAAATTATAGTCATTTTGGCGGAAGTATAGCGATATATCTGCGGTTTAATACAGCAATATATCTGCAGCGATACGGTTCAATATAGCAAAACGGAAATAAAAATCACCCATCTTCAGAAGTTTATTATTCAGGGGTGCTGTCTTGGGCTTTTAAGCAAACAAAGTTTTTTTATTTTTTTTGTATAGGCGCAGCCAAATTTATTAATGCCGTACCAGGCTGACGTTTCGACTTCTTGTTTAGGCCGGTTGACAACAAATATACTGATTCTTAAGTCTAGATTCATCACATCAGATTAAGGGGGTTCAGGAGCAACGTCTAAACGTACTTTAAAAAAAAAAAATTAGACTATTATAAGGAATTTTTCAATGCGGTTTTTTTTTAAAATGAATTAAATTCTTAAGTGATTATTGGGACAGAAAGTTATAATTTTTTTAATGACTTATAAAAAAATTAAGGAAATTAATTTTCAAGCCAATATAGAAAACCTTCTGTTCCAATAATCTTTAATTTTTTCTAAATTTAAAAATGAATTTATTGTTATTATTAATTAAGAAGTTTTTAAAATAAGCTTAGATGATTTATTTAAAAATCAAATGTCAAATTAGTTCAGCATTCTTGCAATAGATGGCAGGCTAGTCTAACAGCTGATCCCCTATTTTGGCCTATATTTATATATTTTTATGCTTTTATAAAAGATACATAATATATAATAACATTGTTAAAAGATCAATGAAAATCAATCAAATGCATTAAATATTATTAGCTACCATTCTGACATCTCTTGGTAAATTTTTGAATTACTTGATTTTTGGGCATACTTTTTATGACACACAACGCCCTCTTATCGGGAAAAACATGCGTAACACCTTCGCTCCTATTCCGCCTTAAGTAGAAAATTTAACTAAAAATCTAGATAACAACGGAATAGTAAACAAGAAGTTCCTTAGACGTTGATTGTGTTTTGTAAGCTAGGTCAGAAAAAAAAATGAAGTTAGCAAATTAATAAATGTTTTGTGTTCTCATAAAACAAAAGCCGTCAGTTTCTGAAACATCAGCAAAGGAAGGAGAAAATATATTGGGCCGATAACAGTCTTTTATTGAATCCCTTTTTTACGCCCTTCATTTTTCCCCTTTCCAATATATCATCATTTAAATTATTTTATATTTTCGAAAAAATAAAATATTAAAAGACATTTTTATTTATTGAGCTGGATTGAAGCATTTAATGACGGGACTTAGAAAGAAATTCGCGTGTAGATTGGAGAGAAAGCAACACAGATGTGCAGGAAAAAGTCACGTGCCTGTTTTTCCATTTTCCTTCTTCACGGCTTGGGACCCATTTCATTATGTTTACTCAATATCTCAACAAAAGCTTCTATCTCTCCACTACAGCTGCGGTTCAATACAGCAAGAAGTCAGAAGCAATTTTCCTTGACTGTAGACGAAGAGATAAATGATGCGTTTTTTTTTCTTTTTTATTTAAAACCATTTTATATTCATTAACCAAATTTACATGACAAGAAATAATGTTAAAATCACACAGGTGAATTTTAATTAAAGTTTCCTTTATTTTTTATTTAAAATTAAACTTTTTTTTATAATATCTTCATCTTTTCAGTATTATTTTGAAAAAAATTAAAATTAAATACTAGAAGATTTAAAATGAAAAAAATTTAGTTGGTTTCTTTCCATTTAATAAACCGTATGATGTATAATTATTTTAAATATAAACAATACCAATCAACCTTTTTAAAAGATAAAAAATGCAAAGTACTAAAAAAAAAAAAAATAAATTCTCTGTTTAATTAAATTATTCAAAATTCTAATCAATTTGAGGGGATATTTGTGTTGTATATATATTTCATGCGTAAACAAGGCTTTTCTTGTTTCAAAATACGAAAATAAAATTTCCACTAGTTTATAAAAACAAAAAAGTATTTTTGCATTTGTTAGGAATTCACTATCTGTAATTAAAAACAAAAGTACAACAATATCAGCAGCAAAACAAAAAGCCTTTTTTTTGAATGACAAATGCCGAAGAAGTTTCGGACAAAATTTTAATCAGTAGCCAACGTGAGAATTCTTAAAAGACTGAAGCACTTGCCATTTAACAGAAATATTTGTAACATGTGCACACAAACTTTTGTGTATCAAAAGAATGTGACAACTTTGTAACTTATTTACATATAGCCTATAAGCACTAAAGATGGACATATAAAATTTTATTATATTGTAAAATTGGAGATATCTGCCAAATTTGGATTATCTAGGTTAATAAAACTCCCAGAATAAGAAGTTTCGGCCTGAATTTATTTGGCCATCTTCAGTTATTGGGAATTATACACATAGTTCAAGTGTATAATTCCCAATAACTGAAGATGGCCAAATAAATTCAGACCTAAACGTCTTATTCTGGGAATTTTATTAACCTAGATAATCCAAATTTGGCTGATATCTCCAATTTTACAAAATAATCACATCACATCACAGCCACAACCTCAAAAAGTAAATAAAATTTCAATTAGACACATCCCAATTGTTGAATATAAAATTTTGATATACGAATTGTCGCAGTTGTTAGTGAATGAAGTTTGAGAAAATAATTTTTCTTCCTTAAAAAATAAAAACAAAAAAAAAAAAAAAAAAAAACAAGAAAGATTCTTTTGTTTAAAGGTTCTCTTTATTATTATTATTTTTTTTTTTCAACTCATGTAAATTACAAATGTAAAAAAAAAAAATAACTTAATTTTAAAACAATGTACCTCCTAGTACACAAAAGTATATAAAAAATATATAATATTTAAAGTTGTATTTGATTGTTCTCACACTCATTTTTTTTTTCAATTTTGTATTAAATTATAGTTCTGATGATGGCAGAATAGTATGTAAATGCTCATCAGTCGTCAGAGTAAAGAGATCCTGAAAAATCCATTAACAACTGCGATAATTATTAGTAAATTTCTAGATCGACATTTTAAATATAATTTCGTCCAAAACGTTACAAACAAACTTACAAACTTTAGATGTGTTACATGTTAGTTTTTATGGACATTTAGATATTTGGCAAAGAAAACATTTTATCGTTTGAGATGGAATGTGAACCCCTAATTAATTAAGAACTCTATCATTGAGCTAGAATACAATCAAATAACTAGTAACTGTAATATTCAGTGGCGGATTTACGCAATTAAAAACAATTAATTTTTAAATACTTGAATATTTGAAAGATGTCTTTAGAAGATGATTCGATTATTTAAAGTTTAATATTTATTTTATTTTAAGGTTTAATATAAATATTTTCTTGATAAAAGAAAAAAAAAAATGATTCAGTATTTTTTTTATTTTTGATTTAAATTTATTTTAGAGGTCGCTACCATTTATAAAAGTTTTGAGGAATGTGCCGCTTCGGGTAGCATGTTCGATTATTTAAAGTTTAATTAATTTTTTGAAAAGAATTAAAATTTTTTGTAAATTTGTCTTTTTTTTTTATCCGAAGAAATTCGAAACTGATTTTTCAAAAAGTCGGTTTTTGTATAAACCTTACTGAATTCGATTAGTTCAAATTTCGAATTCTCTAAATCGGTGAAACAGTTTGATATGAATATTCCAGATATTTACGCTCAAAAAATATTGATGAAAAAAATTATTATCGTTATTCATTTTAACATTGTAGCCTACAAACAAGCATTGTTGGTTAATCCCAATAAAGTTTCTTGACACTTCTGTGTAGTAAAATATTATTTAATTAACTCCATGGAAATCTAATGGATAATAATTTAATCAATGAATATCAAGCGGGCTTTAGGAAAGGTCACCGTACTCAGCAGCTCTTTTGAGGGTAGCCAGCCAATAATTATAATAGAGCAATAGATAATAAAGGGTCTAAATTATAACGTTACTCTTCAAAGAATTATAATAATTTTACTTTCCATGTAATAAAGTATTATGATCATAATTTAACCCTTCTGTATTTATTAAGGACCATGATTTTCTCTGCATCCCATGGTCCAAATTTTTGGAATTTAATAAAAATAATTATTATTAGGATTAAACAAACATCAAGTTATTTATGAAATTTTATTTAATCTGTTTTTTTTTCTTGTTCTTTTGTTTTATTTATATAAATAAGCTAATAAAAACAAACATGACTTGCCTACTCGTCGGTGTAGGTAGGATAAATCCTGATTAAGAAGTGTGGGAAAGTTGGAATTGTCTTTTTTTGATATTTTTATAATTATAATCATTAAAGTCAGGCCAATTAAGGGGATTTATGAAATTCAAAGGTCAACATATATTTTTAGTTCGAATTCAATAATTATCTATGTCTTCTCTTGGAGTAAGAAAGTCGGAATTAATCCCTGTCCAGTAACAGGCACAAAGGGCTTATGGCTTAAGTGCTTGTGGAATGGAAGGCCCTACCTAAATTAAAATCAATCCTGCTTTTTTTATTAGATAGAGTTCAACGTTCTACATTATCATTTACCATTTGGTTCTCCTTTGAAAGAAAACTAGAAATGTCCAGTTTAATTTATAAAAGATATATATTACCGAAAAATTCGCTCAGGGGCCCACATCTTGTGGGTACGTGGATGGCGACCACGAGCTACCCGAGCTGGGACAGGCAGTCCTTTTCTTTGTATGTCTGTCTCTTCCTTCCTCTTTTCAACAGGCGTCAGACCGTGCGACGGACCGGCCTGTTCTATTTCTTCCGGTCGCAAAATGCATGATAGGGGTGTAGAGAAAGAGTGAGGTCCGCCGACTCCGCATTGCAGGAAAAGGCGAGGAGAAAAGAAGAAGATATATTACCGAAAAATATCGGCCATGTTCGATCAGCAATAATACAAAACACGTTTCGAACGAGGTTGTCTTCATCTTCCGTCAAATTTAATACTTGTTTCTATGCACAAAGATATATTTAAAATATTCACAAGGTAGCTACTGAATAAGTGAAGAGTTTGAAAAAGTCATTTTTTATTATCTTTATTATGTAGGTTATAGAAAATTTCTTGGATGTCCAGCAATTTTTTTTTAAATTCTTGTCGAAGTTTATTCATTCAATACCGACAGTGACGAAAATATGATTAGTAACCTATTCGTCCGGAACAGATCCTGGTAGAGTTCGGCAAATCCCTCTAAGGAAATCATATACAATAATTTCTTCTTCGTTTGATTACTTCTTGAGGATTGGGATATAGGAAAATCAAACATGCAGTAATGATATTAGAGTTTTATCAACATATAAACGTACAAAAGAGGAGAGGAGATGTGTGTCCTTTCTGAGTTGTCTCTCGGACTTATTTAGCCCTCTTGTCTATGGTGGGGACAGATAAAATACTGATTTCCAGAATTCCATCTTATTAAATTCTATAATAAGTTGCAATTCAGTAGATCATCTTGTCCTAGGAGACTTCATTTCCCTTTGGTTCCCAGGTGAACATCCGATATTAGTTGAAGTCAGCGCACACATGCCAGACTTTGACTGACTATGTCAGCATTTATTTGATATTTATTTATTTATTGGTTTTTATTAGGAACCGACCGAATATTCGGTTTCGGTTTCGGCCAGTTTCGGCCAAAAATCCTGGTTTCGGCCAAAAAGTAGCCGAACCTTTCGGCCGGCCGAAACCTGAGTCTGAAAAGATGGGATGAGACTTGCATTCAAAAAAAAGGTCAAATTATTTGCAAAAGTGGAAAAGGTGCGGAAAAAATTTTTTAGTCTCCCTAAAAAAAAGGTAAAATGATTTTCACGGGAGGGGAAAAAAATTTTCCGCAGCTCGAAAAAATTTCAAAAAAAAAAAAAGTAAAATAATAATTTTTTTATAGGAATACAAGTTTCGGTTTCGGTTACGGTTTCGACCGAAACTAAGATTGAGGCCGAATATTGGTTCGGTTTCGGCTGAAAATCTTGTTTCGGTCGGACCCTAGTTTTTATGTCTAGACATTCTCAAACAATTTATATTAATATAATTACTTAAATTTTGTATCTCTTTTTCCTTATTCTGAAGCCTGAACAACACGTTCGCCTGATTTGATAGTATCAGACTTCTTTTTTAAAGAATATATTCAGTCAATCTTTCATTGACAAGACTGTAAAACAATATATAAATTATTGATGAACAAGTATACCTTATTCGAAACTTCTCATTTTTGAGTTTTGATTAAGTATTTAACGGCTGCTTTACTACCTCCTTTTTTCTAGTAAAAGTTTTACTTTCATAATTGCTATATTAAATGTAAACAATATTTTACCTCTAGTTTATTTGATTAATTCTACCTATTTAATTCATTTCCATAAAATGATATCAATTTAACTGCCTCTCTAAATAAACTAACATAAGCGTATTTTATTATGATATATCTAATATTATTTTCGTGTTGTTGTTGCAGATTTCTGACTCGAAAGGCAACGTTAGTCAAGTCTTAATTTCTCTGCACGATAAGCAGATTAACGGTGAAGAACGCCCTAACACAATTCAGGTTTGTGATGCCGACATTTGCTATTAAAGAACACTTGATCAGAACGCCACATTACTCCCTAATTGTATGTATTCAGACGAAATAACCTAATTTATTACCTTCCTAAAATAACTGCATTAAGGTTTTATAATGGACTTCGTTCTTTGATATTTTTAGTTAGTCTTTTTCGTTATATATATTTTTTTAAATTTCATTAATTAAATAATAAGTCAGCTCTCTATAAATTTAATTAGTTAGAATTTTTTTATATATTTGAATATTTTATTTACTTTATTAGTTTATTAATAATAAAATAAATAAATATTGTATTTTGATACACCGATAAGCAAAGATAAAGTTAGTATATTAAGTAATTTAAAATAACCCTTTTATTACAAAATTTATTATGCTATTGATACTGTTTTAACTGGCCTAAAGGCATTTGAATATGTAAAATTTAGCAATCAAGGTCTCTTAATTGGTCTATCTATTGATCAGTTAGAGCTCGGACGCAGATAGGTCCACGCAGAGCTCTAATTTTCAATTTTCCAAAAAAAATAAAAGATTTATTAACAAACATCTAAAAAAGTATGGTAGTCATATTGAAAACAAATTCAATAAAATTTAATTTTAGAGAGACGACATAGTGAAATGATCGAAAAAGTATAAAGAGATTTATGTCAGCCTTAACTCGGATAACTCCTGATCGCCATTCACATTATGTTCATGGGCGTAACTAGGGCCGGGGGAGGGGGGGGGGGGCAGAAGGCTTGTGCCCCCCCCCCAGAAAGCTCCCTGCCCCAAGAAAATATGGGGCTTTCCAGGTCCCCCGGAGGATAGCTGGTCCCTGACCCCCCCCAGCGAGGATGGTTGGTCCCATGGCCCCTCCCAGCCAAATTCTCTAGTTACGCCCATGATTATGTTAGTTTTTATGAAAAAAAAAAAACGCGTATGGTTATTATTTTTACTTTCTCTTACATTTATGAAGTATTGGATTCATGTCAAAAATTCGATGCCGAGACTTTGATGGAAATACACGTTTTGAGGTGCTCTGAGTCAAAAAAAGTGGGTCCCACAAAATGGTCTGTCTCTGAACAAAATATATAAAAAACGAAAAGAGCTACGAGCTTGAAATTTTATATTTAAGTTAGGTCACGTAACGTCCCTGTCACGTAACACAAAGCTTTTAAACAAAATCGCCAAAAAAAGTACTAGTACTTTACTTATGTACTTTTTGAGTTTTTTTTTTTTTTTTTTTTTGATTTTCACAAATTCGCTCTAAATATTTTCAATTATTTTTTAGAATCTTTCTAAAATGTATTTTTGACTTCAAAATTGTTTGTAGGACACTTTATTCTTGTACCTAAATATTTTTCTGTTTATATATTGAATTTTTACTTTTTATGTACTGCCATTATGTCGAAACTTGTTTTTAAATTATGTTGTGATAAGCATAGAACATATCTTTCAATTACTGAAGGTAAGAGAAAGTTGTGTACTATGCGACAAGATTTTTTCTAAAATAATTGTTTTTTAATTATTTATGATTATAAATAATTAATAATTTTTGGAAAGTTAAAGTGATTTTATTTATCTTAAAAGAGCTATAAATATTGTTATTTAATTTAAATATATAAAGTAAAATTCATTTAAAAGTTTAACATTTTAACAAAATTTTAAACTAACTTTCCGTTTGAGCTTGGAAACAAGAAGAAGAAATTTTAGTCACGATTTCATAGATCTTTTCTTGTATACAGAGCAGATAAATTATATGAAAGATTTGAAAAGTTCTCGGAATGAAATAGAAAATAAAGGTTTTCCCCTTTTTGACAAAGTTGTTATTTTTCAATATAGTCTTCTTTAATACCAATAAACTTTGTCCATTGATGTTCCTAAGCCCATTACGCCAAAATGGATCTGCGATTCCTCGGGGGGTCCAAAACAGAGTCTTTAAATGATACTTTAACTTTTTTTTCTCAAAAGATACTTAAGATGTTTTTCATATCTGTATGAATTTCTTTTGTCGTCATATTCATAGTTAATTAACACAGGACTTTTCATATTTCCTTCTGCCAACAACACTCAAACACACTTGTTCTTTTTCAATTAACTCCAGACACAAATTTACCGACTCAAATGATACTACAAAACCATTAATAATAAAAAAAAATTCTAGTTTTCATAGACAATTACAATTCCATTTTTATGTTGTTTCAGAAGCACAATAAATAGATTATCTTTGAACTAAAAAGAAGAAAATATATCTCTAGATTTTTTTTTCTCTTCTTTTGATCTTTGATATGATTACACAGGGCAACAAAAAGGAACTTTTTTTTGTTGACTGAGAATTTGAAGCTATTTCTGAGTATTTGGGTAGCGCTGATTCCAAAAATGCCATCAGTTTTGCCTCATCACGTCAGATTTTAGAGCTATAGAGAAAATAAAATTTTAATAGAAAATGTGGTCTAAAGGGGCTCTAATTTTATATTACCTGAATTTTTTTAAAGCGACACCCTTTAAATTAATAATTAACAGATTTTTACGAATGAATAATTTTTAGAAAGCCAAAGAACTATAGAATATCGTAAATATATGTTTTTTTTTTTCATTCAGGGATACCTAAAATTGTATTAGGGATGACCAAAGCAAAAAAAAAAACTGAAAAAATTCGATTTTTCTAAACTTTTAGCCGTTTGCGGCACGTCTAAATGACCTCCGATTGGGCTGAAACTTAAAATTTATATCTATTACAATTTTTTAAAGGGTGTCGCCTTAAAAAAAATTCAGGTAATATAAAATTAGAGCCCCTTTAGACCACATTTTCTATTAAAATTTTATTTTCTCTATAGCTCTAAAATCTGACGTGATGGGGCAAAACTGATGGCATTTTTGGAATCAGCGCTACCCAAATACCCAGAAATAGTTTCAAATTCTCAGTCAACAAAATCACTGTTGCCCTGTGTTATTAATAAGTTTGTTTTTTAAATTACCCTATGATTGAATGATTCTACAATATATAGAGTTTTCCACAAAGGATTGACATATTCCTCTACATCTATATTACATATATTATAGCGAAATAATATATTTTTCAGTAAGTGTATAAAGCTGGGAATCGTAGATTAGGAAGATTCTTCTTTCTCACTACTTCAATTTATTTCGGTTCCTCTACAGGAACTATCTTGGAGGAGGCTAAGCTGTGGATTACTGATCTGAAGTCTAAACACGACTCGGGTTCGAACCCAACTTGCCGCAAATAATTCAACATTGCTGAAGTGGGAAAGTGGGAGAAAATCTCACCCCGTAGACACAAAGGGCCCAATTTGAGGTGGTCTAAGTGCCTTAAAAATGAGAATTCCGACGGGGTAACCATATCTGCCTAATCTACTTTTTATACACAACTAGCGGCAAGGTTCGCCTTCGGCGAGCTCTTTTTGCTCGCCTTCGGCGAGCAAGGTTAGGATTTGCGGGCATGTCGCTTCCACGGCCATCGTTGAAACCCTGAAATTCCCGGAGCGTAAACCTTCTTAATTCTTGGCCAATCCTCAACATCGATGCCTCGTTTCTTCTTTAGAGCAAAAAGCAAAATGATATCTCAACCCCTTTAAAGGTCATTATAAAATTAAAAAAAAAAACTCCAAAATGAGGTTTCAGTGCTCTTAAAATTAAAATTTCGAAAAAGGCTTCATGAATATCGTCAAGGCAATAAACGTAATTTACCTGCCAAATTACAACTTTTTTTGAATAAATAAATAAAAGATGTTTTTTTTTTTTAAAAAAACATTCACACTTTTTTTTTCTCATTCACACTCACATACACACAGTCTTTTCGGCAACTTAGGCCATTTAAGACTTTAAACGATATCCGTTATTTATAATTATACATATTGGGGTCCAGGCATTCTTATATAAGCCATTTGGTATCCAAATGCCTTATATAAAATCATCGGACTGCCTGGGGTCCGAACCCGCGACGTTCGGTATATGAGGTTGGCACGCTAACCTCTACACCATGCCCCGAGGACATAAAAGATGTTGATATTTAGATAAATTGAAGAATACAAAATTTCGTAAAAATGGAGGGGGGGGGCAGGGTGGTTCGGCTAAAACCAGGGAGGTTAAAACAGGTTACAGCAGATGTTTTGTTTAGGATATATTTTTTTTTTTTTAATTTAATTTACCCCGTCCCTATTTATTCAAATTGATTGGTAGACAATTTAAATTAATTTTATGGTTAAAACCAATTTTGAACGATTTTAACCTCATTTGACCAGTGCCCTGGTCAAAATAAAAAAAAGTATTTTTTGTTAACACCCTGCTCAGGGGCGGGAGGTCTTAGAATCAAAAACAGTAAATAGCTTCTTTTTTTTAAATTTCATTAATTTTTTTTTAGGCATCGAAGGCATTAAGACTCCGTTTATATTTATTTTAATTGACTGGGTAGCGAGTACAGGTAGCGAGTATGACTAACCACTACACCAAGGCCCGAGAACACTAAATAACTTTATTCCCCTTGAAAGATATTTATTTAAGAAACTTAAATACAAAAAATCTTGTGGATGAATTATTTAAATTGCTCTCTATTATCGTTTAAAAGAAAGTTTCTCATCCTTATTTTGCTCACCTCTCCCTTTAAGAATATGTTCTTTTCTAGAGCTCCCCTCCACCCACCCCCTTATCTTAATTCACCACTCGCGAATTTAAAACAGCTATTGCCACCATGGGCGTACCCAGCGAGGGGCAGGGGGTGCAGCTGCCCCCCCCCCCTAGAAGCAAAAAAAAATGTTTATAAAGTGATGAAACGAAACAAAATTGGTGGATGGCGACGGGGAATGATTTTTTTTGTTAGGATTTGAGGGTGTTTAGGCCTTTAATTCGAAGGCTTTTCCCCTCTATATAAAAAATAGCTATGTCACAATCTGGACGACCATGATCTGCACCCCCCTAGATTTGATCCTGGGTACGCCCATGATTGCCACGGTAACATTATAGTAGAGTCGTAAGATAGGATATGAGACCTATCCTATTTCTGAGTTTAAAATAAAGAATGAAAGAAGAATGATTCAATGGGGGCAATTAAATTAAAACGCATACTTAGTTATATCGAGGAATATTAATATTAAAAATCAAAAGACAACTAATTAGAAGGTTGAACGAATATTATGCATTTTAAGGAATTTGTTAATAACAGGCTTGATTTTACTAAAAAACAACGGAAGGTCGCCGCTTTAAATAACTTGAAATAACCCCTAATAACAAAAATTAAACGATATTAATTTTTATTTTACTTTAGCAGGTAATTAGCCTTTTTTCCTTTTTTAGAGTATATTTTTGAATCTGCCCACGCCCCTTCTAAGGAACCTCAATGCCCCTAAATATCTCTAGGTCTTCCTCCGCCCCCTGAAAGTCTGAAACTCCTACAGGGTGACATTGTCGGGAACGTTGAGAAGCAATATTAAAGATATTATAATAGTAATATCCTATGGAAAATTTAAATTTCTCCAAAAAAATTGGTTAAATCTCACAAATAGATTATGTGTATAAAAATTATATAAGACCTAATAATAATTAAAAAATTGGGGATTTTTACTTTGTCATTTGGCGGGTGGGAGGATAGGGTTGGGGCCCTTTTAAAAATTGGAATTTCGAAAAATGGCTTCTTAAATGACGCCTAGGGCCCAAATGTAATCTACATGCCAAATTTCAACTTTCTAGGCCTTACAGTTTAGGCTGTGCGATGATTGTAAGCCAATCAGTCAGTTCTCTCTTTATATATATAGAGATGGAGAAGAGAAGAAAAGTGTTGGGAATAAAAATGCATTTTTTAAAAAAATGGTGAATTGGGGTACTTAGCGGCGGAATTTCAAAAAACAACCCCAAAATTATTTTTATGGGAGGGGGGGGGAAATTCATTTAGGGGAGGGGGGACTTATTGATATCTCATTTCATTAAAAAGTTGAAAAATCCGAATTTTTCAAAAAAATGTCGATTTGGGGTACTTAGGGGCCGAATTTCAAAAAACCCTGGAACAACGAATTTAGATTTTTATCTAAGGAAGGTTTTAGTGAAAAAGCAAATCGATATCTCTTCTGGTTTAGAAATTAATGTAGATCAAAATTTTACCCTTAAATATATTGTTTTTCGCTAAATTGGCGATTTGGGGTACTTAGGGGCCGAATTTCAAAAACCCTGAAACAACGAATTTAGATATTTATCTAAGGAAGGTTTTAGGAAGAAAATTTGATATCTTTTTTGGTTTAAAATTATTGTAAAGTCAAAATTTTACCCATAAATGACCATATTGGGGCCCTTAAAATTGGATTTCAAAAATGCTTTTTAAAGCCCTGGGCCAATTCAAATTATTTTTGGCTTTCGTTTTGGGGGGGGGGGGGTTTTTTTTTTTTTTTTTTTTTTTGGGGGGGGGGGGGGGGGTTTTTTAAAATGGTGATTTGGGGTACTTAGGGGCCGAATTTCAAAAAACAACAAAAAATTATTTTTATGGGAGGGGGGGAAGTTATTTAGGGGGGGGGGCTTATTGATATCTCTTCTTTTAAAATAAGTTGAAAAATCGAATTTTTCAAAAAAATGTCGATTTGGGGTACTTAGGGGCCGAATTTCAAAAAACCCTGGAACAACGAATTTAGATTTTTATCTAAGGAAGGTTTTAGTGAAAAAAGCAAATCGATATCTCTTCTGGTTTAGAAATTAATGTAGATCAAAATTTTACCCTTAAATATATTGTTTTTCGCTAAATTGGCGATTTGGGGTACTTAGGGGCCGAATTTCAAAAAACCCTGAAACAACGAATTTAGATATTTATCTAAAGAAGGTTTTAGCGAAGAAACCAATTTGATATCTTTTTTGGTTTAGAAATTATTGTAAAGTCAAAATTTTACCCATAAATGACCATTTGGGGCCCTTAAAATTGGAATTTCGAAAAATGGCTTCTTAAATGACGCCTAGGGCCCAAATGTAATCTACATGCCAAATTTCAACTTTCTAGGCCTTACAGTTTAGGCTGTGCGATGATTGTAAGCCAATCAGTCAGTTCTCTCTTTATATATATAGAGATGGAGAAGAGAAGAAAAGTGTTGGGAATAAAAATGCATTTTTTAAAAAAATGGTGAATTGGGGTACTTAGCGGCGGAATTTCAAAAAACAACCCCAAAATTATTTTTATGGGAGGGGGGGGGGAAATTCATTTAGGGGAGGGGGGACTTATTGATATCTCATTTCATTAAAAAGTTGAAAAATCCGAATTTTTCAAAAAAATGTCGATTTGGGGTACTTAGGGGCCGAATTTCAAAAACCCTGGAACAACGATTTAGATTTTTACTAAGAAGTTTAGTGAAACAAACGACTTCTGGTTTAGTAAGTAGTCTTTACCTTAAATATATTGTTTCGCTAAATGCTTTGGCTACAATCAACGAACCGTTTTCTAAGAAGTTACCATTTCTTTTTTTAATTTTAGGTCATTTACATAAATGACCATTTGGGGCCCTAAAATTGGAATTTCAAAAGTAAAGGCTTTGGGGGGGGGGGAGAATTAAAAATGGGAATTGGGGTACTTAGCGGCGGAATTTCAAAACCCAATATTTTTATGGGGGGGGGGGAAGTTCATTTAGGGGGGGGGGCTTATTGATATCTCTTCTTAAAGTTGAAACAATTTTTAAAAAATGTCGATTTGGGGTACTTAGGGGCCGAATTTCAAAAAACCCTGGAACAACGAATTTAGATTTTTATCTAAGGAAGGTTTTAGTGAAAAAAGCAAATCGATATCTCTTCTGGTTTAGAAATTAATGTAGATCAAAATTTTACCCTTAAATATATTGTTTTTCGCTAAATTGGCGATTTGGGGTACTTAGGGGCCGAATTTCAAAAAACCCTGAAACAACGAATTTAGATATTTATCTAAAGAAGGTTTTAGCGAAGAAACCAATTTGATATCTTTTTTGGTTTAGAAATTATTGTAAAGTCAAAATTTTACCCATAAATGACCATTTGGGGCCCTTAAAATTGGAATTTCGAAAAATGGCTTCTTAAATGACGCCTAGGGCCCAAATGTAATCTACATGCCAAATTTCAACTTTCTAGGCCTTACAGTTTAGGCTGTGCGATGATTGTAAGCCAATCAGTCAGTTCTCTCTTTATATATATAGAGATGGAGAAGAGAAGAAAAGTGTTGGGAATAAAAATGCATTTTTTAAAAAAATGGTGAATTGGGGTACTTAGCGGCGGAATTTCAAAAAACAACCCCAAAATTATTTTTATGGGAGGGGGGGGGGGGAAATTCATTTAGGGGAGGGGGGACTTATTGATATCTCATTTCATTAAAAAGTTGAAAAATCCGAATTTTTCAAAAAAATGTCGATTTGGGGTACTTAGGGGCCGAATTTCAAAAAACCCTGGAACAACGAATTTAGATTTTTATCTAAGGAAGGTTTTAGTGAAAAAAGCAAATCGATATCTCTTCTGGTTTAGAAATTAATGTAGATCAAAATTTTACCCTTAAATATATTGTTTTTCGCTAAATTGGCGATTTGGGGTACTTAGGGGCCGAATTTCAAAAAACCCTGAAACAACGAATTTAGATATTTATCTAAAGAAGGTTTTAGCGAAGAAACCAATTTGATATCTTTTTTGGTTTAGAAATTATTGTAAAGTCAAAATTTTACCCATAAATGACCATATTGGGGCCCTTAAAATTGGAATTTCGAAAAATGGCTTCTTAAATGACGCCTGGGGCCCAAATGTAATCTCCTCCCAAATTTCCACTTTTTGGCCTTTCATTTTTGGGGGGGGGGTGGTTTTGACCCCTCCCTCTTTTTTTTTTTTTATAGGGGGGGGGGGGGGGGGGGGGGGGGGGGGGGAAAAAAATTTTTCGAAAAATTGGTGAATTGGGGTACTTAGCGGCGGAATTTCAAAAAACCCAACAAAAATTATTTTTATGGGAGGGGGGGGGAAGTTCATTTAGGGGAGGGGGGCTTATTGATATCTCTTTTATTAAAAAGTAGAAAAATCAAATTTTTCAAAAAATGTCGATTTGGGGTACTTAGGGGCCGAATTTCAAAAAACCCTGGAACAACGAATTTAGATTTTTATCTAAGGAAGGTTTTAGTGAAAAAAGCAAATCGATATCTCTTCTGGTTTAGAAATTAATGTAGATCAAAATTTTACCCTTAAATATATTGTTTTTCGCTAAATTGGCGATTTGGGGTACTTAGGGGCCGAATTTCAAAAAACCCTGAAACAACGAATTTAGATATTTATCTAAAGAAGGTTTTAGCGAAGAAACCAATTTGATATCTTTTTTGGTTTAGAAATTATTGTAAAGTCAAAATTTTACCCATAAATGACCATTTGGGGCCCTTAAAATTGGAATTTCGAAAAATGGCTTCTTAAATGACGCCTAGGGCCCAAATGTAATCTACATGCCAAATTTCAACTTTCTAGGCCTTACAGTTTAGGCTGTGCGATGATTGTAAGCCAATCAGTCAGTTCTCTCTTTATATATATAGAGATGGACTGACATATTTGAAAAATGAATAAAAAAAACAGTACCGTTTGCTACATTCTACTCAGGAGAGAAAGAATTTTATTCCACAAATTTTCAAAGACGTTCATCAACAAATGAAAACCTAAAAGTACTGTATAAATTTAAATAGAAAGAATCATCGCCTTCCATATATTTTTTTTTTATTCATTTTTCAAATGTGTCAATTCTTTGTGGGACACCCTGTATACAAAAATTGATTATTTCGGTATATTAGATGTAATTATTAGAGATATATATTGTGAATAATGGAGTAAATTGTATTTAGATTTTCAATGCATTTAATTGAGCTTATGGAATCACTAAGTGTTATTATTATTTTATCTATTTGGATTTTCAATTATTCAATTGTTTTAGATTTAGACAATATAGATGATAATTTGTATTTTTTTTCGGAAATTTTTTGTAGCTTCATTATAAACTGAAAGAATACGTATTTTTTTTTAAACCGATTAGTAAAAATGTTAGTTTTTTGACGCCTGCGTGGTCCAAGCACTTAGAGTGACTGGCTTCTGACAAGGAAACCCTAGTTCGACCCGAAACAAAGGTCTGGTAAGAGGCCCAACCAGCCTTTGTGATGATAAATGGACGGATACTTGAAATTGTAGAGGAATTTGATGACTAGACAGCAGCATCTCAGTATACCACAAAAAATAGCGGTTTTGGCGGAATTTTCCACTAAG
This sequence comes from Euborellia annulipes, assembly GCA_023213315.1. Taxonomy (NCBI): domain Eukaryota; kingdom Metazoa; phylum Arthropoda; class Insecta; order Dermaptera; family Anisolabididae; genus Euborellia; species Euborellia annulipes. The sequence continues at coordinate 29,744 of JAKCPI010030936.1, forward strand.
GAATGTTGAGCATAATAAATTATAAAATAAAAATGCAAACAAACATTTTTATAATTTTTTGAAGAATCATTAAGTTTTAAATACCGTGATTTAAGTACAGTAACTTAAACAGATAAATCGTCCATTGAGCTTATTCCGTGAAATTCCTATTTATTCCCAGAACTAAAATTTTTCTCCATCCAAAAATAAAAAAATAAAAATCCGGCTCGTCATGTTTAGTTCCCCTTTTTTTAAGGCCAAATTGGTTCTATGAAGCGATTAATCACCGGCAACAGATTAGCGAAAAATATCCGATTAGTCAGCTTATCCAAATAATCGGTAATAATGGTTATATCTATAGATTTAAATAAAACAATATGGTCTAAAAAAAAAAATTGTCACACACAGTGAAAATATTAATTAAATGATATTTAAATATAGAATAAATTTTCCTATATTCCTTAAATAAACTGTGAAATAAAAGATGGCACATATGTTACTCGACTGATCTTAAAGGGTAACAATCCATATTTTAGACGAGATCGATTGAATAAATTTAAAAAAGCGCACACACAGATACAAATTTTATCTTTATCTTTCACTACAATTATATACTGGTATATAAATGTATATTATAAATTGGAAAATTAATTAAAACATATTGTTTGTTAAAATAATTTAATAATACCGGTAAATAAAAGTAAATAGTAGGTTTAGTTTAAAAAAGAGTTTTATTTGTTTATGTACATTTCGATGTTAAAACTCATCATCAGAACGTTATTACAAACTAACTGACAAATTCCGATGTCGATCTATTTATACTTAAAGTAGATGGTAGCACTGTTCTTCTTTGCATTGATGGCAGCACTGATTTTAGTACTTTTTTCAAACAAAATTATAATTATTCAAACCCATTGAAATTCGGCGGAAAAGTACTAAAATCAGTGCTGCCACCTATAAACAGTTAAATAGTAGATGAATTGTGTAACAGTGCTGCCATCAATACAAAGAAGAACAGTGCTGCCATCTACTTTAAGTATAAATAGATCGACATCGGAATTTGTCAGTTAGTTTGTAATAACGTTCTGATGATGAGTTTTAACATCGAAATGTACATAAACAAATAAAACTCTTTTTTTAAACTAAACCTAGTGTTTAATTTTAATTATTATTAAATTATTTTAATTTTTAAAATGTTTAAACTAGAGCCTACGGTGAATTCTTTAGATTATATTGTTTGTGGTTTAATAAATGATAATTTTAAAACTTTTTAGAAAGTTGAATTTGTAAAAACTTTTAGGGATAATTAGAAAAGATGAATTTTTTTTTCCATTGATTGATAGGCAGGTGGTTATTTGATTGTTTTCAAAATATTTAGTTGGTTCGTTATTACTGTTATTTGATTTGTTAGGGTCGATACAATTTGTTTGAGTTTGTAATATCGGAGAACAAGTATAGTATTTATATTTTTTTTTATTGTTTGAGAATAAATGAATTTTTTTAGATTATTACTTTTTTAATTTCCGTTGTGTTTATTTTCATTAAACTTTTTTTTTATTGGATGCGATTGATAGGCTATCGTTTTCTTTAATTTATTAAGGAACAGTCAGGTGATTTTACTGACACCGGGTCGTTTAGGTTGTTTATATAAGGGCCTTTTTTCATTATAAATTTGGCAATACTGTAAACTTCAATGACATTTTGTTCTTTTTAATTCCGGTTTATTTCATCAAGTGAGAAGGCGACAAGGACTTTAGAAAAGATAATGACTTTAGAATAATTTAATTTTTCTTCAACTTTTACCATAAATGGAATATATTGAGATAATTGGGTTAATTTTTCCGAGTTTGTAATTCAATAATTATTTTAATAAAGAGTGTATTTAATAATTTTGAGCTACAGCAAATCTCTATTTTTCAAACATAACGATGTTAACCATTAGCGTTTTTAAAATAAAAAAGTAAAAAGTTATTTTCTCTTGTATATCTAGAGAACGGATTGGATTCATGTAAAAAATTCGATGTCGAGATTTTGATGTTTTGAGGTCCCCTGAATCTAAAAAAGTGATTTTCACAACATGGTCTGTCTGTGGGGGCTGTCTGTGAACAAAATGTCTCAAGAACTAGAAGCTAGGAAATTGTAATTTTATATTTAAGTTAGGTACCCCCCTCGGGACGTGACGCGAAGCTTTTGAACAAAATCGGCCAAAAAGTACTAGTACTTTACTGATGTACTTTTTCAGTTTTTTTTTCGATTTTCTCAAAATTTGCTTCTATGATTTTGATTAAAATTCAAAAATCAATTATATTTTAGATGCTCTTTAAAATGTATATTCTCATTTTGTCCTAGACATCTTTTGAAGCACACTTTACTCTTGTACTTCATAGGAAAGACAAGAGAAATGGTTGCCATGATAACAAAATATAAATATTTTCCCATGTGTATATATTTTACATCTTGAATTCTAATATATCGGAGGAATCTCGACACAAAAAAATCTGGTGTGACAAACACAGAACGCAACTTTCGAATACCGAAGGTAAGAGAAAGTTGTGTGCTGTGAGACCAGTCACACCAGATTTTTTAACTAGAAGTGACTTTTTTGTCTTATCCTAGTTTCAGGTCTTGTTCTGTTTTCCCCTTGAGACGGTCTTCTCTTTCTTAAAAAAAAAATATTACCCGTTTTATGACTAATAAAATAAGAAATTTGAGGTTTTGGGCCATTTATTATTTTATATTTGACGTCCAAATTTTTCAAAATAGGTCTAAATCTCAGGGAGGAAGGCCAATGAGTGATGGGGGCGGATAATAAATAATATAATAATAAAACCTACATACAATTTTGACTATACATATAAAAAACGCTGTTTTATAACCGAAAAACTTGACCCAAGTATATGTATGCTGTCTTAAAATAGCTATTATAGCTGCAGAAAATATATAGTTTTGTTTATAAGAATATCTGACGCTTGGTCAGGAAAAAAAGAATGGAGAGGAGAAATGTTAGTTTGGTTATATGTACTCATGCCAAGGAAAAAAATTTAATAAAATTTCGTCATTTTGAGATCCATTTCATAAAAAAAAAAATAAATATTATATAGCTCTTAAGTAAAAGATAATCATTAAATAAATTAAAAATTTTATATACAAGTTATATTATCTTTTTATATGCATTGACCCGAATCAAGCTCGATATTTTGTTTAGAGCTAAGAATTTTATATAATAATTTTTTAAAATATAAAAACAGTAGAGATTATTTATTAAAGTAAAATAAATAAAATAAGCACAAAATTGAATTTAATATGCAATATAAAATTTAAATTAAATATGCTATCAAAAAGGAGATGAAATTTTAACCCTACGTCCTAGTCAAATGAGAGATAATTAGCATAACGCATTGTTTATCTTCAAAATATTTCATTAATGTTAGTAACGCACTATACAGCCAAGCACAGGGACAAACGCTGACTGCACAACACGGCAGCGCCTGGTTGCAGGCAGCCAACACGACCTAAGGGCTGGCTGGCTGGCTGGCATCTAGGCCTGAGCTCATTGTCAGTTCGTTCTCGAATTTCTTCCTTTCTCGAATGAATAATCGACAGTGAAAAGTAGCAATGCTAGCAATATATGGAATGAAAGCACTGAGTGGCAGGCTTTTATTATTCCCTCTGACGGGGAGTTTTGATTGGTTAAAAAAAAAAAAAAAAAAAAAATTAAAATTCACGTTAAAAATAATTAATATTTAGAGAGATCTCTCATAGATACCAATAGAGATAGATGAATTTTCAAAAGTTTCCCCACTCATTCAAAATTATGAAAACAAATTGGGGTTTTCATATTTAAAAAAAAAAAAGAAATTAGGCCTATAAAAATGTTTCAGGAGTAGATTTTATATATTAAAAAACCATCAACAATACGCTCTAGTTCAATCATTATGTACATAGAAGAAATGAAAAACATTAGAGCATAGAAACTTACATAGGCGCCGGAACTGGGGGGGGGCAAGGGTACATTGCCCCCCCCCCCCTGGCATCCTCTAGGAGGGGGCAGGGGGGGGCAAAATTTCTTCTTTTATTTCATTTATTTTTAAAAATGATATATTTTTACTTTTGAAAAATAAAATCTTCTAAATTAAAAAAAATTAAAAGAGTAAGAAATTCATTTTTTTCCAAATTTTTTCCAAAAATTTTTGATAAAATCACTAGCAAATTTTTTAAAATTTTAATTTTATTAAAATTGTGATTTTATTTAAAATTTTTAAAGTTTTATAGTAGATTTGTTTTTGTTTTATACTATTTGAACATATTAAATTATTTTAATTTTCTAAAAAAAATTGTTTTGCCCCCCCCCCCTCCCCCCTGATTCAAATTCGTTCCGGCGCCCCTGGAAACTTATGACGTAGTGTTTCATTTTTCCTATTCATATTTGTTTATAAATATATATATTAGCTCAGGGACCCACATCTTGTGGGTACGTGGATAGCGACCACGAGCTATCCTAGCTGGGACTGGCATTACTTCTTTGCATGTGAGTCTCTTCTCTTCTATATTTTCAACAGGCGTCAGACCGTGCGATGGGCCGGCCTGTACTATTGCTTCTCGGTGGCAAAAACCCATGAAACCCAAATTCCAAATTCCGCCGACCCCGCACTGCAGGAATAATCAGGCAAAGAAAGAAGAAGATAATATATATATATAATTTTTTTGTCAGTGGCTTTGACTGTAATATCGTGTTTTCCCAAAAGTTCAATGACATATTAAAACTTTTTTTTTTGTCGAACACAAAACTCTAATACACAAGGTATATAACAAAAAAAATATAACCAAACTCTTTTGAGTTTTTAAAATTATTAGAAAATTTTTTTTTTAATATCACAGACCCCTTTTAGAGAAAGTTAATTACATTAAAAACCTAGTGAGTTCCATAATGGAAATTTTTAAATTAATGAAATTTATTTGGTTCCTTTTTAACACGAGATGTAGCCGTATAATGAATAGAATAGAATGCAAAGAAGGAATAAAAATAAAACACTTTAAAATTATTTAATAATCGACGTTTTGATTTTAAGGCCGGTATTCATAATCGAGACTTATTGAATAAGTCAGACTCAAGTAACTGCTTGAGTTCACCTTTCGATTCATAGTCACAAACAAGCAGTTAAAACCAATTTTGAGAAAATCGAAAAAACTAAAAAAGTACTAGTACTTTTTGGCCGATTTTGTTCAAAAGCTTATTTTAACTGTCCGGGAGGGTACTGTACCTAACTTATATACAAAATTTCATTTTGACTTCAAAATTGTTTGAAGCACAATTTTTTCTTGTACTTCAGATGAAAGATAGGAGAAATGGCTGCCATGGTAACAAAATATAAATATTAAGTTTAGAGGTAAACATCTTGAATTTTAATATATCTATAAATAAACTGTATGTCGAAACAAAATTGTGGTGTGATAAGCTCAGAACATAACTTTCAATTACCAAAGGTAAGAAGAGAAAGTTGTATGCTCTGCGACCAGTCACACCAGATTTTTTATTTTCAATTATTCTTGAGTATTTTTTTTTTTTTTTTATATCTAAAAGAATTTTTTCTCTACGTTGATTTTCCACTTTTGGACATTATTTTTTATTTAATTAATTTTTAATCACAATAACAAATTTTAATTATGAACGAACACAAAAGATATATACAAACAAAGAATAGAAAGAACAAAAATAAAAAAAGGGCCCAGATTACACGAATAATTATTAATATATACCTTTAAGAATATTAATTAACAAAATCGGCGAAAGACTAAAAGAAAAATCTGGTGTGACTGTTCGCACAGCACACAACTTTCTCTTACCCTCGGTAATCGAAAGTTGTGTACTGTGCTTGTCACACCAGATTTTTTGTGTCGACATATATTTAGTTCCCGACAGTACGGAACATTTGAATTCAAGATGTAAAATTTATAAACAGAAAAATATTTATATTTTGTTACCGTGGCAACCATTTCTCCTATTCTTCCTATGAAGAACAAGAGTAAAGTGGTCTTCAGAAGATTTCAATGACAAAATGAGAATATACATTTTATTGAGAATCTAAAAAATAATTGATTTTTGAATAAAAAAAAAAATCGTTGGAGCAAATTTAGAGAAAATCGAAAAAAACTGAAAAAGTGCATCAGTAAAGTACTAGTACTCTTTAGTCGATTTTGATTAAAAGCTTCTTTCCACAGGGAAGTATTTAAAATTTTTTAATAAATCATTAATTCATTATCTGAATGAGTATATTCAAATTAACACCTATTAAAAAAAAAACAACCAAGTTGCAAAACTTTATCGCTCTTTTTAAACAGAGGGATTCAGGGAATAATGAATACGAAGAACGGTTCAATCTAATATTTTTTTAAGTCAGATAACATTTCTAAGCGCTACTTAGATGATTTTTTTGTTTTTCGAAGCTCTTCCATTTGTGTATAAAGGTACTTTATATAATTATATAAACAAATGCCTACGGACTCTGATGGAGCTATCGTTGAAATATCAGTTATATGGTCAATATTATGTTAAAAAAAAAGACTTTTTGGCCGCAGATCTTGTTTATTTTTCATCCGATAACAAATCAATAACTCCCTTTCAAATTTTAAAATACGACATTCCATTAAAAACTTATCTTCATAAATCAATTATTCTTTTATATTTATATATAAAAAAAAAAACTACGGCTTTTCAATAGATGGATAAAAAATGGTATAAGAGCGGTTGAATAGCATTTTTTTTTTTAAGTTTTATTTAAACGGAAATGATTAAAAAAGATAGATAAATTGCATATGATTTTTAGCAGTTTAACGGAAGCAGGTTCAAATCCCGAGTCGTTTTTCAAAGTAAGCCATGCCCTGTCTTTATTCGATCTCCTTTCCTATTCGAGTGGAATAAGTTATTTTTTCCTTGCTTGTGAACACGCGTCTAGTGAATGGCCTCTTCTCAAACGTCAAAAAAAAAAAAAAAATAAATAAATAAAATAAAATAAATCTTTCAATTTATAATCATCATACATAAATATTCTGTATTTTTAATACATTATAAATGTGGGAATATTTTTTTTTTTTTTACAAAATTAATATATTCTAAGGCGAAATTTTCCTAGCCTTATTCCCGCAGTGCGGGGTGGGCGGAATGTTTTTTTTTTTTTTTTTGCGACAGGAAGAAATCGAACAGGCCGGCCCGTCGCACGGTCTGACGCCTGTTGAAAATATAGAAGGAAGGGGCAGACATGTAAAAAACAGGACTGCCAGTTCCAGCTCGGGTAGCTCGTGGTCGCCAACCACGTACCCACAAGATGTGGGCCCCTGAGCAAACATATGTAGCTTTTAAAGCCTGGTATTAAAAACTAACTCTCCATTATCGATGCCATCATCCTTATAATCCTACATATTATACTAGATATTAACAAAACAATTAAAACTTTATTCAATTATTAATTAAAAAAAAAAAATATGAAATTATAGGCTAGCCATTTTTAATTTTTCTTTTAATAAATTTAATTTTTCTAATAATTTTATTTATTTATTTTTTTTTGCTTGGGAATAAAATGAATATTATTATTATTATAGGAGTTATTAATTATTAACCATATTTACATTAATTATTTATTAAAAAAATAAATACTGTACAACGTTTCGACTGCTTATTCTGAAGTAGTTTCCAAGTACTCTACTCTTGCTTCGGCTCTAGTGAACTAACCTCTTAGGGACCTTTACGTAGGTTAGTTCACTTGAGCTGGAGCACTTACAGTACTTAAAAACGTCTGCGAAAATGCATTTGAAACGTTGTAGAGTATTTATTCTTTTAATAAATAATTAATACAAATGTGGTCCATAATTAAAAACTTCCATAATAATAATACAAACCGAAAAAGCTTTAATAAACATATTAATGAATATCAAAATCAGTTGAAAAAGTTTTTTTTTACTTTTTCAAGTGTTATAATTGAATAATTAAATTATTGAAATTTATCACTTGAGAAAAAGAAATTTAAAATGTTCAATTTTTATAAAAAATTATTTTAATCAGCTACGGGTACGACAAAACAGAGTAAACCTTTTATTCCAAATACATACTCTGTTTCTACAAAAAAACTTATTTTAATTAAATAAACTTTTTTAAAAGCCGAAAATTTGCCAATAGAAATCTCTGTTGGTAGTTTTCTCACCGAACGAAAATTTTATTTTAAAAACATTGGTAAAATTATGCGAAAAAATTAAATAAATAAAAACACAGTTTATAACTTTTAAAATATAGTGTCAACTCGATTATCCGGACTTCTGACCATCAATTATCAGTTCAAATTTTGTATTTACTGAATTTGTCAATTTATGTTTTTAATTTTTTTAGTTATAAAAAATGAATGTCTCTAAAAACATACGCGACAGAGAGAGAAGCAATTTTATGATCTGATAGAGTATTCAAAGCACTTCACAGGGTTGTCCAAGTTTTGAATACTCTATATTTTTTTCTCCGCATTTTAACACCCAATATGCAGAGCTGTCGAGACCCTCGGGGCTTAATACTTTTTATATTTTCCTTTCTTTATAAAAAATTGCAATTTGTAATCTTCTCGAGCCTATCATTTATGAGGGCAATTATTTTTTTTCCTATCCACTGTTGACATAAGGCAACGACAAACAAGTCACGTTGTCCAATCAGATGTGAAAAGCATTGTTTTCAAGGACCAGCCAGCCTCTTTCCTTCTCTTTTCAATAATGTTTAAGCAGTTATTGATTTTCGGCTGATGAGCTACTCTTGACCAGTATAAAGACTTCATGGAATGACTAGAGATATATTTTTCGGACGAGTGGATGGTTAGCTGCTCTAAGAAACTAAGATCGACGGAATTAATAGAAAGTTGGACGTCGGAGTCATTTAGTGAGTTTCTATTTACTTATATATTTCAACCATTTATAACTTTAAAGCCATTTCAGTATTTGGGAATTAAAATGGATTTTCCCTTTTCCTTCGCTTTAATCATTTCGTTAATCATAAAAAAAAAAATTTGTTTTTATATTTTTATAACTTAGGACATAAGCAATATTCATGCCAAAATTTATCTTTGTCCATAAAGCCATTTTCGAGTGATGCGTGAACAAACATACATACAGGCGGAAACTTTTTTTTTTTTGTGGGTTTAGAGAATGCTTGCAACGTGAAAATACAATTTCTCAAGGGGTTTGGATCAATATTCAGACAAAACCTTAATTTCACAGATAAATACGTTTAGATAAATATATTTTATTGATTGATACGGCCGACGCCACAATCCTTGAATTTGAATTAATTTCTATCAATCAGCGAGGGATGATTCTTTTTTTTTTTTTTAATTTAAAATAAATAAATTTATAAATCATCTGAATGAGAAAATAAACTATATATCAAAATATATAATCAGATCGAATGTCTAAATTATTGTAAATATATCAAATTTCGACATGATTTGTGAAATTTGAAGTTATCGGCTTGAAGTGAGTTACTGGCTGATTCGCTAATCTTGCTAATGCCTTGGTGAAAAAAGATTTGCCATTTGAGATTATGGGAAGTAAAAACTAAAGAGGTTTGATTATTATTGCTAAGAGATGGCGGTAAGCTCGAGCCTGCTTAAGCCAATCAAAAAGTTTGTTTTCGACATCTGTCTTTGGACTGTTTGGTTTCTTATTTTTTAAAACTTTATTTAATTAATAATCGAACGAAAAAATGTCCATGTTATTTAAAATAAAAAATTTAGAGACAAAGCCTGCTTGTCTTAATTTAAGGCCTACAATCAAAAAATCAAATCCAATAAATACAACCACTTAAATACAGTAGAATCTTGCTAATCCGGACTTCGATACTCCGGCTAATCTCGGCGTGTTGAAAAGCCACTTCTTTGAGTTGTTGCAACAAAAAAAAGAGGTAATTTAAGAAAACAAAGCGTCATTACAGATTTTTTCAAGAGATAAATATGTAATTTTGTATTATATTAAATGTTTCCGGTATTTTCAGAATCCGGTCCCGTTTAGGCCGGATTAGCAAGACTCTACTGTAGTTTTAAAAATAAAGTTTTATGGCTGTATAATAAATAAATAAATAAAAGTCAAGATGATGTAGAAAATCAACCATCAAGTGAGCCTGAATAAAAATAATATAAAAAATTTGTTAATAAAACATTAATTTACTGGTTTAAAAATGCCAAACCTAATTTAATATCATTATAGAAAAATTTTATAATGTCAGGAGAATTTAGAAGTCAGAAGGCAGAAAACGGAGGTGATATTAACGCAATTATATTCCAATTAGGAGCAAATTAACAAACTTAACGACTCTTTAAGCGTAGACAACCATTTATACATATATTAACTAAGGGCATAATTACTCAAGGAGGATTAATAAGAGTCTAGATTTCGACACTCTGTTTTATTAAATTTACAGTGACCAACAAAAAAAATGAAACTTATTAAATTAAGGTTTAATTAAAATGATGAAAATGATCTTTAAATAATAATATTTACATTTCCAGAGCTAATGTAATTAAATAAGAGACATTTTTAGATTAAACACCGACGTTTATTTAAATAAAATGAATCTTTATTTTCATACTTTCTTTGTTCATACTCAAGTATAGGATGTTAACAATAAATGTTGCGATTTTATATAAGCTGTTCAAAAATTATGTTCCCCGATTTTTCTTTAAGGTAGAATAGGACCAAAGGTGTTACGCATGTTTTTCCCGATAAGAGGGCGTTGTGTGTCATAAAAAGTAAGCCCAAAAAATCAAGTAATTTAAAAATTTGCCAAGAGATGTCAGAATGGTAGCTAATAATATTTAATGCATTTGGTTGATTTTCATTGATCTTTTAACAATAAATACTTTATAACTGTTATTATATATTATGTATCTTTTATAAAAGCATAAAAATATAGGCCAGATATACGTTATTAGGGGATCGGCTGTTAGACAGGCCTGCCATCTTTTGCAAGAATACTGAACTAATTTGACAGTTGATTTTTAAATAAATAATTTAAGCTTATTTTAAAAATTCCTTAATTAATATGTGATTAATAATAACAATAAATTCATTTTTAAATTTAAAAAAAAAATTAAAGATTATTGGGGCAAATTGTGTTTTTTGTAATTACTTGATAACAAAAAAATTAATTTCCTTAATTTTTTTATAAGTCATTAAAAAAATTATAGCTCGATGTCCCAATAATCTCTTATGAATTTAATTCATTTAAAAAAAAATCGCATTGAAAAATTCATTATAATAGTCTAGTTTTTTATTTTAAAGTACGTTTAGAAGTCGCTCCTGAAGCCCCTTAATACGAACTTCATTTGTTTGTTTCGCAAATTTGGCCTTTGATGATGGATCGGTTAGGCATCGGTATGTTCTTATACATGTAAATATATTAATACTAATCAGCCAGAAGGCAATTGAACAATTTAAATATCTTTATAATTTTAAAAAAATTCTTCAAATCTTGTCATTTAGAGAGTAAATAATAAAAAAAAATCTCATTTCCGTTGAACTCAGCACGTATTTTAGATTTCTAAAAATTATTGAACCAATTTCATCAAATTTTTCATGTCTATTACGAGTATAGTTTCGATTAAAATATAAGCTTTTCATCCATGATTGAGATCCCAAAAGCCAAAGGAAATTAAAAACATGTAATTTTGAACTAGCAAAAATAAAGACACTAGCTAGTTAAAAAAAATTTCTCTATCCTTAATTTTGTTCTATAAGTTCAATTATATTTTTAAATACTAAATACGCCGATTCTCATATTTATTTTATCATTATTTATTTATGAATTTTGAATCCCAATCCCCCTTGATTTAGAATTTCTCTCTTGGATTGTGTGATGTGTAATGAGCAAATAGATCAAAGATAATTATTCATCGTAGAACCAAATAATTTATAATTCGTCGCCCAAACGAATTCTGAGCATTCTTAAAAATATCAAATTTAGAATTAAAACAAAAATTCAATTTTGATCTATTGATTTATTCTAGTGAAATAAATAAGGCTATCCATAAATTCAACTACTATAGTAATAACTTTTTTGTATTTTTCATCTTAACTAAAATTATTGGAAATTTAATAAAGTATAAAAAATTTATTATTTAGTTTGTTTTGTTGCTTTTCGCTTTGAGTGCCATCAGTGAGAAAAGTTCATTTTTATAATTTTTTATAATAATTTATTAAGATTTAAATAAGAGTTTTCTTTATTATTCAACTTCTAAAATAGGTTTCTTATAATAATAGTTTATGAGAATATGATATAGATAATAAAAATAAACTTTGGACGCCCCGGGGCGAAAGAAAAAAAAATAACAAAGAATAAAATTTGAATCATAAATATATTTTTTATCTAAGATAATATAACGAATTATGAAATTTTTATATTACCAAGAATTACTCTGCAACTTTCAATTAATTTTTTAATAACAATAGATATCTATTCGTGACCTGACATATTCGAATGAAAATGCTTCTAAAAATGTGTTTTGAGATTCTCTGAATTTATTTAATAGCTCTTTGTAGGTAATTCTAATTAAAATAACTAAAAAATAATTTTTCATATGAAACTAAACACCGAGACACTAGGAGACGAGTGGGGAGGGAGAATATTTCTAATAATGTTAAAACATTCCACCAAATTATGTCATATATCTTATATATATATATTGTAACTAGAGTTTTGCCCTAATAAAAAATAAATGATTTATGAAAATTTTAAAAATATAACATGTTATATTTATTAAGCTATAAATTTGAAAAAAAAAAAAAAAATTACTTTGTCCTGAACTCGAACCACGAAATTAACGATTTACATTAGACCTACATTGGAACACTCAAAATGTAAAAATCTGGTGTGACTGGTCGCACAGCACACAAATTTCTCTGGCCGGTAACCGATGGTTGTGTTCTGTGCTTGTCACACCAGTTTAAAAAATTTCAACCTCCTAGCTCTTTTCGTTCTTGAGATATTTTAAGAGAAAGTAAAAATCTTATGATGGGTGTACAAATCGATAAGTTCGTGGTTCGAATCCAGGCGGAAAATTATTATTTTTTTTTCATGACTTAATAAATATTAAATTATTTTAAGCTGTAATTAGATCATAGCTAATAACCTTTCGAATAAATAATCAAAAGCAAAAAATATAATTGATTAGTTATTAATTAAATTAATAATATACAAAAAATATATTTTTTTTAAATTAAAATCTCTCTTGTTATTATATGCTTAGTAATATAGAGCGCTCGGGTTATTTGTTTTTACAACGAAAGTGCGATCAAGGATTTAAATAAAAACATTTTATATTAAAAATAATAATCAATGGGAAAATATAATAATCACCTTATTGAGCAGATTTAATTTGTAAAACTGCAGCTTCGGGCGGAGCTGGGTGCGCCTTGAAGATAGGCATTGGAACGCCTGAGAGGTGAAGTTGGCTGCGGCAGCGAAGGGGCAGAGCTGCCAGAGATAGGTGGAGGGGAACCTGCCACCGGAGGGGGAAGGAAGGCGTCTCGAATTCTGTTGAACAATAAAAATATAAATTATTTCAAGGTCACATGAGGGTGGATTGCCATTGACTTAGAGCCTACTATAACCTCTGCGTGGGAGTACTTTATAAAAAAAATACATTTTAAATAAGAGAGTTTTAAGACAATTTTTTTTTATAATTCATTCACTTTCTAGAAAATTATCCTCCATTTGTCTGTACCATACATGAAGGGTTTATATTAGAGGCCTGTGTTCTTGATTCAGCACTAAATTCAATTTAAACGTGCGCTCCAAATTAGAAGAAAAAATATATATTTTTTTAACCTTATGACGTTATTAGAGCTTGTCTATTTGTGAAATTGTACATTTTAGTTCCCCTCCTTATTTTGTAATAATAAGGGGAAAGTATTATCACCGTGAAAATTGCTCAGGGGCCCACATCTTGTGGGTACGTGGATGGCGACCACGAGCTGCCCTAGCTGGGACTGGCAGTACTTGTGTGCTTTGCATGCCAGTCTCTTTCCTTCTATATTTTCAACATGCCTCAGACCGTGCGACGGGCCGGCCTGTTCTATTCTTTCCCGGTCGTAAAAAACCCCACCCCATCCGCCGACCTCGCACCGCGGGAATAATCAAGCGAGGAAAGATATATTATCACCGTGAAAAATTTATTATTATTTATTTATATATATTGAATAGAAAGGCAGCTCCAACGATTTTGAAAAACAAAAATCCATAAATCAATTATTTTTTAGATGCTCTTTAAAATGTACTTTCTCATTTTTTATCTCAAAAAGTTTGAAGACTACTTTAGTCTTATTCTTCATGTGAAAGATAGGAGAAATTCCATGGCAACAAAATATAAATATTTTTATAAATGTTACATCTTGAGTTCTAATCGCGCCACAATTAAGTCCCCACCTGATAGCTAGAGCCTTAAGAATATGGTATAGTATATGCTTTATGGTGAAATAATTTTAAATTTGAAAAGATAAATCATCTATACCAGATTTTACGTTTTACCTTTTCGACATTAAAATTATTTCACTATACACCATATACTTAAGGCTCTAGTCATCAGATGGGGACTTAATTGTGGCGCTCACTGTACCATACTGCTGGAAACTATAGTTTTATTTATATGGGTCCTGTTATGCATTAGTGTGTCAAGTGCCAGCTACCGAGTTTTGAGAAAATTAACATTAAAGTTTTTTGTTTTCATTAGATTATATATAATTTTTTTGTCAATTGTGCAGGTAACATTAAATATAAATTTTTTTAGAACATATTTCATAAAAAATACTATTAATTATAGCATTTGAAACAATATTCCGTGCTTAACTCAATTTTTAATTTTTTGGCTCTTGACACACTAATGCATAACAGGGTCCATATAATCTAATAAAAAAAAAAAACTTTGATGTTAATTTTCTCAGATCTCGGTACCTGGCTCTTGACACACTAATGCGTAACAGGGTCCATATATGTATATGTCGACACAAAAATCTGGCGTCTAAAGCAGCCTTGAACTTTGCGTAGGTAAGAGAAAGTTGTGTGCTGTGCGACCAATCACACCAGATTTTTTATATTGGTCATTGCCTTTTTTTTGTACAAAAAACGAGGTCTAGTTATGATAATGCTTGTTCGAAACCCGCAGAAAAACAAGAAAAGAAGTTTAAGTGTTCTGTGAAATTTTATAAATTGGAACAAATCCCGTGCCAAGATAAGAACCGCTTTTGGCAGGTTTATTTATCTTTAAAGCAATTTTTTTTCTTTTTTTGTAAACTAATAAAGATACACGAAGGCCCACATGCATGTGACCAAAATCAATATCTTTATTGTACAACGTTTATAAATAATGATGTTAACTATTTCCTAGAGTCATGAGCAAGTTTAATCAAATATAATTCAAATTTAATCCATTCCATTTTAGTTGATTCTGTGAGGATTAATAATACAGGTTTATGAGGCAGGAGCATCCAATAAATGTTTATATGTTTAATGATACTTATATCTCATTAATATTTAATATTTTTTTTTTTTTACAAACACAATCTTAATTATTTTTCATCGTGAAAAATTTAATAATGGTTTCTTCTAATTAAATTTTATGTATTTTCACGTCATATTTAAATTTTCTTTCTAATATATTCTAATTTTTTTTTTTCTGAATTTAACAATAAGCTTACTCGTGTCAAAACACATCAAAATTTCCCCTTCTGGTAGGAAAGGATTTTCCCCGCAACTCATTTACTTATTGGCCACGGTCAGGCAAATATTTTCTTTAAGCCTTCAACTTTAGAGTGTAAATAAGCTCTATATTCTCTAGTTCTTTTTAATTTTCATATAATCGAAATATAGGTTAAAATTTCGTTATAGATATTTTCAAATAATAATAATTAGAAAAACTTCTTTATAGAATAATTGACTTTTGCACATTAACGCTTCCAAATGGGTCAAATGCAAAATTTCAATAAAGAAAGACGAAACGCTGATTTTTTACATAAAGGAAGTGGTAAACTGGTATAGGAGAAATACCAGTCTTAGCTCGGGTAACTAGTGGTCGTCATCCACTCTGAGTGGTCAGATACAGGAAAGAAGTTCAACCCAATGAATTTTTTTTTACTTTCTCTTACCCTATATATATATTAAATATATAGAGAGAAAGTATTCGATTCATGTCAAAAATTCGATGTCAAGATTTTGATGGATCTTCACGTTTCATGTTCTGTCTGTGTGTCTGTGAACAAAATATCTCAGCAACTAAAAGAGCTACGAGGTTGAAATTTTATATTTAAGTTAGGCACCCTCCCAAGGGGTGAAAATAAGCTTTTGAACAAAATCGGCCAAAAAGTACTAGTACTTTACCGATGTACTTTTTTAGTATTTTTTTTTTTCGATTTTCTCAAAATTCTCCCCAACGATTTTGTTTAAAATTCATACATGAACTATTTTTTAAATGCTCTTTAAAAAGTATATCAGTGAAATTTTTCTTTGAAATCTTTTGAAGTACACTTTACTGATGAACTTTTTCAGTTTTTCTCGATTTTCTCAAAATTCGCTCCAACGATTTTGTTTAAAATTCATAAATGAACTATTTTTTAGATGCTCTTTAAAAAGTATATCAGTGAAATTTTTCTTTGAAATCTTTTGAAGTACACTTTACTGATGTGGAAGCATTCGTAGCTCAGCGCCATCTATGAATCATCGCGTGGTCAAGTTTGGAACTAAAGTGCTAAGAGCAACTAAATACCGTGCAGAGAAAAGATATTGGACAAGCTGACGTCCACCTGGCTTTGAACCCCACGTACAGGCAACCATTTACAAAAGTCTGTATATTGAGTTGTTGAGAACCCTGCAGGAGACATGTCCATTTGAAAGCAACTAACTCTACAGACTGTTGTAAATGGTTGCCCATGCGTAAGGCTCAAAAGCCAGGCAGACGCGAGCTTGTCCAATATCTTTTCTCTGCACGGTATATCTCGATACAAAAAAATCTGGTGTGACCAGCACGGTGCACAACTTTCATTTACCAAATTGTGTGCTGTGCTCCAGTCACACCAGATTTTTATTTTTTCAAACTCAAAATTCGCAATTATTTTCATTAAGAAATTAATCAAAATTAAAATAATTTTTTTTTTATGTCATTTGACTCTCAAATGATTGACAGATTTATGGCTGTTTTGATAGTGAAAAGACCCTCACACATATCAAGTGTTGATATTCGATTGGTCCAGAAAGTTCATGCACCCAAATGACTATTTTCTGTTGGTTGTTTGGATGAGTCTCAATTCGTACTAAAAATCCTTGTCTTTGATATGTGAATATTTAAAGTTTTATAAAAATCACTTGCTGATTTTTTTTTTTTTTGCTCTTTCAATTTCTATTGAACAATTTTTTTTATATTAAAACAAAAATACAGAATTTTTTTGTTTAAATTTATTCAAACATATAATTGGATAAAATAAAAAAAAAAAAAAATTCACTCATTTAATAATTATTTCTTTTTATATTTTCAAAAGGCATAAATTGAATTTTGAAGCGAACCACTTTTTGTTTTTTTTCATGAAGCTTTTGCTTCTTCAGGCACAAATAAAAAGATATTGGACAAAAGATAAAATCTCTTTTTAGTACATTCTCTTTCCACGTCAAACTCGTCTTCTTAACGAAAAGTCTCGTTCTTGAAATAAGTTTAAACATTTCTTTTAATCTTTTTTTAAAAAATTCAAACAAAACATTTGAAAAGCACATGATTTTTTTTTATTTTTTAATAGGGCGATTAACTTTCCTCACCCGTGAGTTTTGGTAATGATTCTGCTAATGACCTGAGCATTTTTCACTAAATAAATAAAAAAAGGAAACATTTGTTTATTGGTATAAATGAAACACGTTTTGTAAATAATATAGAGAAATGAGTGTAGTTTATAAAATATATATATATATATATACCAAATACGTCCTCTCCTTTTTACTCTAAATGCTGAAAATTTTTACTATGCAAATTAATGTTTTATTATTATTATTATATTAGTAGTTTATAAAAAAAAAAATTTACTCTGAAGGGACATTTATAAAAGAACGAATTAATTTCGAATTGTATTTTGAAGTTTAATAATACTATGGCGGTTTTTTATATTTTATTTAATAATAAACAAAAGTGTAAAAACAATTTAAAAGGAATAAATTTTTTTATAAATATAATAAAAGTATTGATCTAGGAAATAAAATAAAAAATCTGGTGTGACTGGTCGCACCAGATGTTTTTGTGTCGAGATATATTTAGCAATTAAATATAGCACTTAAGTTTCAAACTTGGCCATGCGATACATAGATGGCACTGAACTACGAATGCTTCCACGTCAGTAAAGTGTACTTCAAACGATTTCCACGAAAAATTTCACTGAAATGCTTTTTAAAGAGCATCAAAAAATAGTTGATTTGTGAATTTTAATCAAAATAGTTGGACGAATTTTGAGAAAATCGCAAAAAACTGAAAAAGTACATCAGTAAAGGGTACTTCAAACGATTTCCACGAAAAATTTCACTGATATGCTTTTTAAAGAGCATTTAAAAATAGTTGATTTATGAATTTTAATCAAAATCTTTGGAGTGAATTTTGAGAAAATCAAAAAAACTTAAAAAAGTATATCAGTAAAGTACTAGTACCTTTTGGCCTATTTTGTTCAAAAGCTTATTTTCACCTCTTGGAAGGTGGAGTGCCTAACTCAAATATAAAATTTCAACCTCCTAGATCTTTTCGTTCCTGAGATATTTTATTCACAGACAGACACACAAACAGACAAATTTGCGAGACCCACTTTTTTTAGACTCAGGGGACCTCAAAACGTATATACATCAAAATCTCGACATCGAATTTTTGACTTTCTCTCTATATATTTCATATTTAGGGTAAGAAAAAGTAAAATTATGACTTACTCTTATATCACTTTAGTTAAAGTATATGAGTCGATTTTTGACTCGTTTTAATAAAAATTTGAAAATTCAGTTATAAAAAACAAGTGTTTCGTATGACCTTTCGTCTTTTGTATTATATTTATTATTACTCACATTTTGTATGTTGTATACACAAAGAGAGACAGTAAATCACTGAGTGCTCCTGGCCCCTTGAGATGTTTCTCCTTTGGCGTCTGTCATACAACTGGAACGAAATAATAAAAAGATTTAATAATATTGAAAGCAATTCCATGTATAAATAAAATTCTAGATAGCGGAATCATTCAACTGATATAAAATGCTAAACACACAGAACTAACTAACGAGTTATTAGTCTAAATTATTAATTATTAAATAACTAAAAGTAATTAGCACCTCCTCTTGCTGCGTGCCTGGCATATATTTTATATCAGTTTAATGATGTAATAATTTAAAAAAATGTCTAAAGTGTTAAGTCAGTCATTTTAAACGTAATAAAATTTTAGTGTTTTTTTAAACAAGTCGCGTATTTATCGTATTGTTGTATCGGGGCAATAAATATCAAAGAAAAATCACTGTAGTTATATTAAAATAAAATTTAGTGTAAATATACCTTGATATAAATTAGAAGATTTAATATTACTATTATTATTATTCAATTTTTATATGAGAAGAGAAGAGGTTTTCATTAGCATTCATTCATTCGCTGACAATGCAAAGAATACATGAATGTCCTCTCATTTCTAACTTCATCACACTGACAAAGAATACAAGGTCTCATTTTAATAGAAATACCAAAGTACCAAAATTAAAAGTAAATATATACTAATATAAAAATATTATCAGTAAGAGAGAAAACAATGCTTTTATTTTAATTATTAAACATAAATAAAAAAGTTTTCATTTTCATTCACTAATATTGCAAAGAATACATAAATTTATTTTTATTTTTAATATCTTCATGCGTTTCCTATGGAAGAAATAGCAACTCAAAAGGTTATGGGAATAAATGGATAATTATGGGCAGGACCAGCCAATAAAATGACTCTGTATGCAGGTTCTAATCACCGAAGACTTTTCGGTTTTTTTAATTAAGAATCATCTTCATCATCCTCAGCTAAATAAAAAGAACCGAAACGTCTCCGGTTATTGAAACCTGCATACAGAGTCTTTTTATTGTCTACTCCTGTCCACAATTATCCATCTCTACATCTCACAGCCACTACTCCGAACAGGTTATAGGAATTTCGGGAAGACAATAATTTTCCTGTAATCCCTGGAAAGTCTTTTTTAAGCATACAAAATATGGTTTTGAAATTCCAACGGGAAGTTGCCAAATGGAGCTTGACAGTCAGATAGACAGACATTAGCGAAATATATAAGTTGGAAATTTCCTTGTTCAAAATTCTAGTAATGAAATATCAGGGATAAGTTTCTCAATAATAATTATACTAATATAATTTGTATATTTTTCTCATGCAATTTTGGCAACTTGTTTGGCGAAAAAAATCCTATTATAATTGTTATATGAAATTTTTGGATTTTATTATAATCTGCAATTTTTATTATTATTATTATTATTATTTTTTGAATAAATTAATTTAAGTCGTTCGTCATAACAGTTTTGTTTATATTTGAAGTTAATAAAAAAAAATCAATCAAAGATAAATAAATGATAAATATGTTTGTAGATCTTTTTTAGAAGATTGAATGAAAGATGACAGGTGATTTACAAACATCTATTTAATAAGGCAGTGTAAACAGGGTCTGCAATTACTGAACCATTTTTTATTCAATTAGAGCTCAAACGGAAAGCTAATGATCCTTAGATGTATAATAATTTTTTAATAAGCTTTGAAAAATTAGATATTTCACCAGCAAATTTGTTTACTTAAAATAAATATTTTTATTATTTATCTTTTCAGTAAGAAAGGCTATTCGAGTTTGGCTGGCACTTTAAAAAAAAAAAAAAAATTAATTAATTAATTAATAAAAAATATCACCAGAAAATAAAACAAAAATTCTGGTGTGACTTAACGCACAACACACAACTTTCTCTTACCTTCGGTAAGTTAATCGAAAGTTGTGTACTGTGCTGTCACACCAGATATATTTAGTTTCCCATAGCACCTTAGTTTCAAACTTGACCACTTGCGTTTCATAAGTAAAAAAGTCAATTGATTCAAAATTTCTTTGTGTATTTCGATTGTATTTTAAATGTTGACTGCTTGATATAAAATGTTTTTTTTTTCCTTCTTACCCCACCTCTATGGCCATTTTTAAAAATTTAATCTCAAATTTGGATATTTTATACAGAATAGAGAATCCTAAAAAAAAATACAAAATTGGAAACATTTTTTTAAATGTTTAATAAGTTCCAAAGAAGACCGACCCTCTCTGAATCGAAATTTACATGCAAATGCCCATAAGGATTTAACATTGGCTGTGTGAAATGAATATGAAAAATCTGAAATAATCTATCAGTAAAGTGTACTTCAAAAAAATTTCATGAAAAATTTTACTGATATACTTTTTAAAGAACATCTTAAAAAATAGCTGACTTATGCATTTTAATCAAAATCGTTAAAGTCAATTTTGTAAAAATCGAAAAAAATTGAAAAAGTACATCAATAAGGTGTACTTCAAACAATTTTCACAAAAAATTTTACTGATATACTTTTTAAAGAGCATCTTAAAAAATAGCTGATTTGTGCATTTTAATCAAAATCGTTAGAGGCAATTTTGAGAAAATTGAAAAAAAAAAAAACTTATAAAAGCACTTCAGTAAAGCATTAGTACTTTGTGGCCAATTTCAAAAGTTTATTTTAACTGACCGGGATGGTACCTAACCTTAAGTATAAAATTTCAACCTCATAGCTAGCTCATTTCCTTCATGCTTAAAATCCTTAACACACACACACACACAGACAGACCAATTTGCGAAAGACACTTTGTTGAACTCAGGGGACTTCAAAACGGGTATTTCCATCAGAAGAAGACTAGCTTCATAGAAGTAGAAGTAAAACTAGCCTTAGCTCGGGTAACTCGTGGTCGCCATCCACGTACTCAAAAGATGTGAGCCCGTGAGTGAAATTATGGTAAATTTTTATTTCTAAAAATATTATTTTTTCTATATAATTACTATACGCTTAAAAACAAACAGAACAGATAGTTTGATTAAAAATCTTTGATGGAGAGGCAGCTTAGTAAATTTCCACCGCCGGGGCACTAGATAAATTTTCTTCTAAATTTGATAATATATTTTCATCGCTTATCGGATTTTCGCTAATGATATTTCAAGAGTGTTAAATACATTAAGTCAGAAGCCATATTTCTCTTCAATAAAATGGCTTTTAAGGGGTGAGAAAATTACCCCCCCCCTCTTTTATATTTGTCATCTTTTATTTGTATTTATTTAAGCAAAAAAAAAAAAAAAAAACATGTACTCTTTCAAACAATATGTAAAAAAAATATTAAATATAAAATATAAAAATCAATTGCTCGTGAATTTACTCTATTTAGAAAATTAAAAACTTTTATTTTCCGGTTTTAGATGCAATCGACTTTATTCATAAAAATTATTCATGATTGTTTTTATTATTATTACTATTATTATTTTTTTTTTTTAATAACAAGACAAAAGAGAAATTTAAAAAATACTTCTATTGTATTGAAATGTATATTACATAACATAGGCATTCACTATAATAAAAGGGTGATAAAAATAAATCGTGCGATAAAATGAAATGCTCTTTAAATATTCATTAACTTACTTATTAGATAAATATGTTGTTTAAACTAATTATAATTAATACTTTAATACGTTTTTAGAACTAAAAAAAAATACAAATTTCCTGAAGGGTCGAGGGAGTCCCCATCAAAAAAGAAAATATATAAAAATCTGATGTGACTGTTCGCACATCGCACGTCAGATTTTTTGTGTCGACATATACAGTATTTAGATTTCGACAGTATAGTACAATTGAATTCAAGATGGAAAATTTATGAACAGAGAATAGAATATTTATATTTTGTTACCATGGCAACCATTCCTTTGAAGTACAGTGAGCGTCACAATTAAGTCCCCACCTGATAGCTAGAGCTTTAAGTATATGGCATAGTATATGGTGTATAGTGAAATAATTTTAATGAACGAAAAGGTAAAACAAAATCTGGTACAGATGATTTTATTTTACCTTTTCGAATTTAAAATTATTTCACCATAAACCATATACTATACCATATTTTTAAGGCTCTAGCTATCAGGTGGGGACTTAATTGTGACTCTCACTGTCTTTGGCCGATTTTCTTCCCAAGCTTCGTATTAAGTGGTAATTTAAATATAAAACTTCAACCTCTTAACTCTTTTCGTTCTTAAGATATTTTGTTCACAGACAGACTATTTTGCAGGGCCGAATTTTTTTAGACTCAGGGGATCTTGAAACGTGTATTTACATCAAATTCTGAAGACCTATTGACCAGTGGTTTCATGCAGCCAGAAAGAAAATAAAAACAAAAGGAGAAGCATAAAAGGGGAACTCAACTGGAAGAAATGAGAAGATGCCTGTTAAGATTAGACTTGAAAGTCTGAAGATTGCAGGTTTTGGGGAAGATAGACGCAGGGAGCTTTTTCCAATCACGGGAGGTCATGGGGACAAAGGAAGAATGAAATTGACTAGTTCTGTTAGTCGTGATCTGAACAGCTGGGACGATGCCTCTCTTGTGTATCCTAATCAAAGCTCATATTGACAATGTCAACCCAGTAAATTTATTGATAGATCCTAGTACTCCAGATCCTTTTATGAACCACAAAAAAAAATACACCAGAAATATCAAGTTTCCTATAATATTCACAGCAAAATTCACGTCAATCCTCGAATACTGCTCAATGCATCCTTTTCTTTTCTTATAGATTCCGCAGGTGTTCTTAAAAAAATAGTAACTTATTGTTCGGGAGAACAAATCTATTTGGGTTAAAGAGGGATATCTGATAATAAAGAAGCCGATGATGTTGTCAATAAAGCAATATTTTCTCAAGAGAATTAATTAATATTTTGAATTATGCAAATTGATAGATAATTACTCTTCTTTCAATTTTTCTTTCGAACGCTATGATATAAAGGGAAGTTGGCGTATAGACAAAAAGGGACTTTGCCCTGGGTTTAGAGGGTCGTAATTAAAGGGCTGGCGAAGGAACCAAATGCCCCGTGCGTCACGTCTAAAGACCACCATCAATGATGACGTTTAATCTAAAATGTTTAAATTTCTAGCTTTATAAATCAGAAAAACATTCAAATTCATAATCAAATCTTGTGCGTTGCTCTTATTCTGTCGGTGAATTATTTTAAAATCACGCCATTGTAAAACCACTGGAAAATACCCGATTGAAAATACGATCTAATTTCCTTCAACATCACTAGTGGTATTTTCTTATTATGCTAATCGAAATTAAATCTGCTGTCCCAGGTCCTTTTCGTAGTGATGAGAGCTGTACTTAAGTAGAGGCGTTTGAGGCGGTAGCTGAGAGAGCTGAGGGCCCTTTCAAAGACTAAATCAATAATGAACTTATATAATCATACCCTAATTTTTGATGGAGAAATAAAGATTTGAAAATCTATTATTTTTTTTTTTAATTAAAGATTGTTGAATATTTATTATATTAATTTTTGTTTCATTATGCCAAAGCTCGATTATGATTAAGTTACCAACAAATATAGTATGAAATTAGCTACGATTGAAAGCGACACAAGTGCCAACTGTCTCTCAGTTAAAATAAATGCATCACCTGATGACGGCTCCAGAAATAGTTAACACAATTTTATAGTAGTTAATAACATTTTTGTGTCTATTTTTAATTACTAAATAATAAACATCTTTTATTTATAATAATAACAATCTTGAAAGTCTAAGTGTCGTTTGCTTCCCTTCTAACTTATTCGACAGATAACACATCATAGATAAAGTAAACAAAAACACGCTAAACTTTAGATTTAAAAAAAATGAGTTTTTTCACATACAATTAGTTATCTGAGATATAAAGAAAGTTTTGTGAAGTTAGAAACTTCAAAGAATCATTTATAAAAATTACTAAAAATTAAAATTAATTAAAATAAATATTAAAAATAATTTTAATTTAATTAGAAGGGGAACAGTTTTTATTAATTATTTCAAGATAAGGAATTTTACTGTTCGGTTGATGTTCAATGTGAAAATTATAACAAAATAAATCAATATTTCATTTTTTAGATTTTTTGAAAATGAAATATTGATTTATTTTGTTATAATTTTCACATTGAACATCAACCGAACAGTAAAATTCCTTATCTTGAAATAATTAATAAAAACTGTTCCCCTTCTAATTAAATTAAAATATAAATGAATTATTCTCACAAAAAGCCAATAAAATCTAAAAAATGAAATATTGATTTATTTTGTTATAATTTTCACATTGAACATCAACCGAACAGTAAAATTCCTTATCTTGAAATAATTATTAAAAATAATTAAAGCAATTAGTTTTTTAACAAAAATTTAGAAATTTCCAAAAAATAAACAAGGCCTGTGTTCCTAATTTCACTCCTTAGTTAAGGCTTATACCGAACTTGGGTCTTAACTAACTACGATCTGGGCTTTTATTTAACCATATGATTAGCTTAACTAGATGTTAAAAGACTCGAAAGTCATAGTCAACTAGATTATCTGAGGAATATGTAGTTAATTAAAAGTGAAACAACCGGGCCTAAATCAATTAATGATAAAAACAGAACAACAAAAAAAATCTACATATGATACAAAAATCGACGAATTTTTCGAATCACCGTATAAATTCATCTTTTTGAGTATATAAATTTATTTAAAAAATTTCTCTAAAACAAAAAGTATGAAAGTTTGCCGATTATTGGATTAAAACAGAACGCTATCGATATTCTCTGAATACAATCCAATTTTTTTTTTTTTGTTTGGAAATGCGTTTAAATAATTATAATTCCCGATAAGGGGGCACGAGCAGCCAATAAAAGACTTGGGATGCTTATATGAGGTCAACTTTATTGACTCTTCATCACCCTCACGTTCTAAGTTGTAATTCATGCACCTATGTGTACACATAGATATCTATCCCATAATAGTATATTTATATGCAAGGGCATGTATAATATGTGGTGTTCCTCTGACTAACTATAGGCACAATGAATTAATGGTTCATCGACTGATGATGAAGCAATCTCTCACGTCTCTGTAATCAAATAAGCATCCGGAATCTTTTTTTATAGGCAGCTCCTGCCCTCTTTTATCCTACAGGGGAACCGGGAGTTTTTTTTTTTTTTGTTTTTTTTTTTTAAAGAGCATAGTATTATATAGATTATTCTTTGTAAATATAAATTTTTCTTTTAATCAGATAAAATTTTTTAAATAAAATTCTCTTTAATTTTGGATCCAGGCATGTCTAACTTCTAATTAATGACTTTTATAATAATTAATTCCTTAATTAAAAGTTTTTGTTCAAATTAAATTTAGTTTCAAATAAGTATAATCAATTCGCTAGAATAGAAAAAAAAAGTGTGGTATAGATTAAAGAATAAGAATAAGCCAGAATTAGCTCTGGTAATTCGTGGTCAACACTCGTAAGTGTACAATGAGCGTCACAATTAAACCCCCACCTGATAACCAGAGCCATAAGTATATGGTGTATAGTAAAATAATTTTAATGACCGAAAAGGCAAAACGTAAAATCTGGTACAGATGATTTTATTTTACCTTTTTAAATTTAAAATTATTTCACTATATCATATTCTTAAGGCTTTAGCTATAAGGTGGGAACTTAATTGTGGCGCTCACTGTACCTGAATTTATTTTATTATATATTCCAAATTAAAATTTTTTTACTTTTTAGATATTATAGTTTAAAAAAAGCGCTTTTTTCCACTCGAGATGACGTCACATATAGGTAGAATGCAATTCGAATTAAAAAAAATTATAAAACATATTTTTATGAAATTTGTTTTCAAGTTTATTTACTCAAACTGCAAATCCTTTATTAATTAATAGCTCTGTGCATATAATAAATTGCCGGTGATTTATAGCTATGACACTTTCAATTATCAGGGAATATATTTTTAGTTTTTGATAACTAAAAAGAGGGAAATATGAAAATATTCTCTCTCCGATACTCTGACCTTGTATTTTACGCAGGATTTATATAGTGTATATATAAAATGTGGTATCTTTTTGAAAAATGTTTGTTATTTATATATAAAAAAAGAAATGTCGACTAGAATAAATGGTTAATGTAGCTAAATATGGTTCATTGACTCGATTGTGTGTGTGCTTTTTTGATGGAGGGCGAATCTCTCGATGTGGGAATCTGTGAGTCGGCGCGAACGAACGCAAAGCGCAAAGCCTGGCACACATACATCGCCACTGACATATGTTCGCTTATAGACAGTAGCCGTGAGCTAAATTGGTAAAGCCATGACTCGCTGACAGTCCATTGCACACATAAGAAGAGCCAAATTACATACCTGGCCAACGAGTGGCGTCAATATGATAGACTGGGTGTCAATTGTACGACATTCACGACGCCGATTTTCTAACTATGTTTTCTCAGTGCCGAATAAAGTCCGTAAACGACGTCGTATTCGGAAACCATCCACTCCTAGTTCTTTTCTATCTTGTTTGATGTGCTGTTGGCCTCAACCGATACTACAAACTTCACAAGTGAGTCTTTGACTTAACACAAAAAGAAGATCATCCTGATAATTATTAACTCTCTGCCCTAAATTTGTTTTTTTACTCCAAGAAACAGACGTCTTTGAATAACAAAATCAAGATTAGGATTTTTTCTTTTAATTTATGAATAAACTGTTGAAAAGTATCTTTTGAAATTTCATTTATGTTCCCGGTTAATTTCGTCATAGATGAGAAATTTTATTTAAAAATAAATAATATATTAAATTCTTAAACTTATTTAAATTAGTATTCGTTTTAAAAATATAAAAAATAATCTCAAAGATATATAAAGGTTTTTTCTGACAGGTGTCAGTTCACAGGAATATTTTTATCCAATTATAGAACCTTACACCCTAAAATTAATAAATAATCAGTCTCCCTTTGGCAAGCAAACGCCCTTTTATTTCCTTTTCTCAGCTAACCATATGTCATCATCGTATAAATTCAAATTTTTAAATGCCCGATTAATCAAAGGATTTTTCGACGAAGTATATTTTAGATTGTGCAAGAATTTTACTCTCCTCTGAACTGAAATCAAGCATATTCTGCAAAATCATCAGAGATTTTAGATAAGAATATTTGGTCATCTCATTCTCCTAATTTAAATTCAATTGATTTCCCTGAGTGGACATTTTGGAAGAGAACATCTTTTATAAAAGATATATATGAGATGGGGAAAAAAATTCCCTTGTAATCAGAAAGAATAAATATGATAAAATATTTGAAAATCAATTTCATATTCTATTCTAAAAATATTCAAAAGCATTGGACGGTTTGTTTCTATCATTTACGCGCACTATTGAAAAATGTTTTGAGTGTTTTGGTCATTACATTATCATATTTTAAAATAACTTTCAATTTTTCAATTATATATTAGGACGGTTATTCGTATAATAAAAGAAAAAAATAATAATATCAATGGAAAAAATTCGGAAATGACTTCCCCATAACTTTATCGTATATTCTTTCAGAATTACATCTGTGTGTGTGAACACGATTGCTTAAAAACGCAAGCCAGATTAATGAAATTTGATATACACTCCAGCCATATACAAAAATTGTAGATTTATATCAACTTTTGGAGAAAATAAGTCATGGAAGTAGTACTTTACCTAATAAGTTTTTTCAAAAATTTTTAAATTTTCAATTTTTTTTATCATACTATGATAAATTACTTTATTTTAAAAATTTTTTATTCTTTGACATTTTTCAAAAACTGAATAGTTTTTGAAATAATCAACGAAGAAAAATATATTTTTATTTTGAAAAAAATTAAAACAAAATCATACGGGCAGGGTCGGATCTAGGGGGGGAGGTAGTGGGGGCATGTGCACCGGGGGTAGATATCAGGGGGCGAAAGAAAGATTTACTAAAAAAAAGATAAAATGATATGAATTTTGTATAGAAAATTTAAGGAGGGGGCCGCAAATTAAATTTTGCCCCCCCCCTAAAAATCTTCTAGTTCCGGCCCTGCATACGGATGTCATTAAAATAAATATAAACAAATTCATTTGTTTGTTTTTTTTTTTCGAAAAATGTCAAGGAATAAAAACTTTTTAAAATAGAGTAATTATTTTTTTTTTTTTTGGAATGGGTGCATAAGGTCCGAAGACCTATAATGACCAGTGGTCACATGCAGCCAGGAAGAAAATAAAAACAAAAGGAGAAGCATAAAGGGGAAACTCAACTGCGGGAACTGAGAAGATGCCTGTTGAGGTTAGACTTGAAAGTCTGAAGATTGTAGGTTTTGGGGAAGATAGACGCAGGGAGCTTGTTCCAATCACGGGAGGTCATGGGGACAAAGGAAGAATGAAATTGATTTGTTCTGTTAGTCGTGATCTGAACAGATAGGGATGCTGGGACGATGCCTCTCTTGTGTTCCGTGAATATGTTGCATTGGGTGGGATAATTGATTTTAATTCGGCAGAGCATTGACCATGGTAATACCTGTAGAAGAGAGATAGTGAAGATACTCTTCTTCTATGATCTAGTGACTGTAGGGATGCAGTAAGGGTAGAATCACCTATCAGTCTAATTGCACGCCTCTGTATGGCTTTGTCTTAATATGACAAAAAAAAAATTGAAAATTTCAAATTTTTTGAAAAAAACTTATTAGGTAAAGTACTTCGTCCAGGTGACGTATTTACTCCAATTGTTGATACAGATCTATAATTTTAGTCTTCTTCTTCTTTCGGATTTCATTCATGGATTTTTGCGACGGGGAAGGAATAGAACAGGCCGGCCCATCGCACGGTCTGACGCCTGTTGAAAATATAGAAGGAAAGAGACTGACATGGAAAAAACAGAAGTACTACCAGTCCCAGCTAGGGCAGCTCGTGGTCGCCATCCACGTTCCCACAAGATGTGGGCCCCTGAGCATAGATCTACAATTTTAGTGTAAGAAGTATATACCAAATTTCATCGATCTGGATTCTTGCGTTTTTAAGCAATCGTGTTCACACACACAGACATAATTCCAAAACTATATTTATTTTTTTACTCAGGGAGAAACATTGAAAATCATCAAAATCTGGAGGTCAAATTTTTTGACGATTACACTACTTTCTCTTTATAGCCTATATATATTATACAGGGGCGCCGGAACGAATTTGAATCAGCAGGGGGGGGGGGGGGCAAAAAATTTTTTTTAGAAAATTAAAATAATTTAATATGTTCAAATAGTATAAAACAAATATACTATAAAGCTTTAAAAATTTTATAAAATCACAATTTTAATAAAATTAAAATTTTAAAAAATTTGCTAGTGATTTTATCAAAAATTTAATGTACCCTTGCCCCCTCAGTTCAGGTGCCTATGTATATCTTTTTTAATTGTACATTTTACGACACTGCAATCAGATTAAATTATTGATTGTAATAAATAATTAATGTACGCATAAAATCAAATTAATATTATTCTTCAAAATTTGCAACAAATCAATATGAATACCTCCATTTTGAATTGTCAACGCTAGAGGTGGTCGCATATCGAACAGTCGACTGTGAAAAATTAGATTAGAGTGACATGGTAAGTCCATAACGTAAGGCATAACACCCCAGAGCCTTCTCTTAACATACACTTGGGGAATCATACATATGACTTTCAAAATGTTAAAATAATACGTGAGGTGAAAAAAAGCGGAATTTTCTATATATATATATATATAGAAATAAAGTTAATTTACATACTGACATTTAAGGATTTAACTTGAATGTATTAAAATCGTGCGTTTAATGATGAAAATGACTAATGATGTAAGATTGATGAAAAATAGTCTAACCAAGTAAATCTGGTGTGATGGCATGAAACTTTCTCTTACCTTCGGTAATTGAAACTTGTTTTCTGTGCTTATCACACCAGATTTTTCGTGCCGATACATTAAAATTCAAGATGTAAAATTTATAAACATGGAAAACATATTATATTTTTTTTTACCCTGGAAACCATTTCTCCTATCTTTCCTATGAAGTACAAGAGTAAAGTGTGCTTCAAACAATTTTGAGAGCAAAATAAGAATAGACATTTTAAAGAACAACTAAAAAAAATTGATTTTTGAATTTTAATCAAAATCATTAGAGTGAATTTGTGAAAATTACAAAAATACTGAAAAAGTACATCAGTGAAGTACTAGTACTCTTTGGCCGATTTTGTTCAAAAGCTTCGTGTTACGTGCCAGGGGGCTACGTAAATTAAATATGAAATTTCAAACTCCTAGCTCTTTTCGTTCTTGAGATATTTTACGGGACCACTTTTTTGACTCAGGAGCATGTATTTCCCTTAAAATCTCCTCATCGAATTTTTGACATGAATCCAATACTTTATCTCTATATATTATATTACATTGTAAGAGAAATTAAAAATTGAATCCGAAATTACTAATTTATTTATATCAAGGAAAATCAAAATATATTTGAAATCTTTTTCGCCATTTTGACTCTTGAATAGGACGCAAAGGGGAAGTTTAAAAAAAAATAAAAATGGAGACCAACTCCTTGATTGCCTCTTCTAACCTCAATGAATTTTTTAATTTTATATATAGATTTCTTTTTCTTAACCCTTACACGGCCACAATAGAGAAACTAAAACTCTAATATAAAATACTTAACACACACATACATACTGGTTATAAAAACAGATACCGCGCCCATACCCCTAATTTGACATAATGATAGCCTACAACCACCCCCAGAAAATTCTCTACCCATTAAAAAAATCCATGAAAATAGGTCCAGTAGTTTCGGTTCCAAACAGACAGACAGACTTTGTTTTTTATTTAATAGTATAGATATAGATTCTATTTTAAAATTCTTAAAATTATTACTCTATTAATAATTTAAATGTAAAGTAAAATTATAATAAAATAAATATTCTAATTTTATTATATGTAGTTTCTAGAATTGTAGAGGGAAAGTCGATTTTAAGGCTAGCCTTTAGACAGAAATGGTTGCCTGCACTCCAGGCACTCAAAGCAGGTAGACTTTAATTTTGTCTCTCGCAGTTCTACATATCTCTCTCCTTTTAGTGTTTGTTCACTGAGCTGTTCGTTATAATATAATTTAAATAAATTGTATTCCTCAGTACTGCGAGCAAATCACTGTCATTTAGAAGCAACACCTTTAAAGAAACTAAAATAAAAGAACCACTGAAAGTGATTTGGTGAAAAAAAAATAGGCTAGATATCCCGTGGGCATTGATCCACCAGCAAAAATAAACTCGCAAAATAATTGTGTCGAAACGTTAAATATAAATAAAAATAAAAAAAGCAGGCTTAGCTTTTTCTTTTTTCTGAGTGGTTAAAATAATCATAATGATTTCAAAAAATGTTGAGAAAGAAAAGAAAAAATCATTGCTATATATAAAGCGCTAGTCACTGACTTCCTGCCTCTTTGTGTATGTGCCTATTCTCTCGCTGATAGGTAGTGAGCGTCTTATTTACGGAAAAAAGTCGCCTTTAAAGTCTGTTCTTTTTTTAGCCAAATAATCGGTAAAATGTCTGTTTTTGGCAAAAAAGTCGCTGTCAATTTTACCAATTAATAATATGAGAAAAAAGAAATAGAGAGTTTATCTCGCGATAACCAAAATATAGTAGAGTTATTTAGAATTTAATTAAATAAACAAAAAAATGTAATTTCATTAATACAAATGTAAAAATCTGGTGTGACTGGTCGCACAACACACAACTTTCTCTTACCTTCGGTAATCGAAAGTTGTGTTCTGTGCTTGGCTTTTTTTTGTGGACATATATGTTCCCGCCGATATATTAGATTTCAAGATGTAACCCCTCCCCCCGAAAATAATGAAAAAAAAAAAGATGTAAAATTTATAAACGGACCCGTGGCTCAGAGCAAGATTGAATAAATAGTGGCATAGTTTAAATGGCCTCAGATGGCGAAAAAAGATCATAAATTAATTAATTAAAAAAAGAATACAAACACTAAATGGTCTCAGTAGCCAAAAATGCAAAATTAATAAAAAAAAAAGCAGAGTCGGAATAAGTGCTCAGTACTTGATAACAGCTGCAGAATAAGCAGTCGAAACGTTGTACAGTATTTATATATTTTTAATAAATAGTTAATTAATACAAAATGTGGTCTATAATTAAAAATTCCCATAATAATAAAAAAAAGCATACAATATTAAAAAATTTGAAAAAAGTCCGTCATAAAATCCCTTTTTTTTTTTAAAGTCTCTGAGAGGCAAAAAAGTCGCAAAAGTCGTTTTTGAAAATCTTGTGAGATCAGTGGAGATATTATAGAAAATCTGGAAAAGTCTCAAAATTGACAAAAGTCGAAAGACTTTTTTTCACAGGAAGTTGAGTCAGAGAGGGAAATTTAAAACTTTTAAGTCAGAGTAAATGAGGCAATAATTTTGATGGCAACTTAGTTACGAGAGAGAAAACAAAAAATATTTCAATACTTCGATACTATGTAGTATCTAACATAGTATCGGAAAATTTGCTACTATAATCATATGATTAAATAATTAAATCTTTTTTTTATTATTTTAATATATTAAGATTCTACTAGTTATAAACAATAAATTCCGCGCCATTGTTTTATAAAAAAAAATAATTAACGAAATGAGAGAAAGAGATGAAGATTTGCATAAAGGCAAAGGAATAATGCTAGTCTTGGCTAGGGTAACTCGTGGTCTCCAACCACGTACTCACAAGATGTTCCCATGAGTGTGATTTATTTCTAACCATAAGTTCATTTTGTTTACTGGGAGATAGGCAACAAAAATAGCCAATAGAGCGTCAAAAATTTGGGGGCGGCATTTTTATATTTTAAACATTTTCTAATGATTTCTAATAAAAAAGGATTTTTTTTAATAAAAAATAATCCATTGTCTACTCTAAACGCCAACTACTGCGACATATCTAAAAAAACACATGCTCTGTCAATAACATAAAGCTGGTCAAAAACGTCAAAAACTTTCTGAATCTGCCAAAAACAAACTAATTTATGCACGTCATTGAATATTAAATATTAAACATGGGGTAATTTATATTTATAATTGCTGAGTTTTCCTCCTTCCCTCACGCAGTTTCCTTTTGAATTTCGAAATGAAATTTTGCAGTCTTAGAAAGGAGATTATGAAGAGTCCAGGGAAAATACCCGGTGCCCTAATTAATAAAATAATAAAATCTCTCAAATGAAAAATAAAAATAGATATAGTAATATAAATTTTCATTGTTTTCCTTTTTAGTCTCACTGAACGTAGTACTAAGAGAGAGAGCTTATGCAGAGATTTCGGTGTCCGTTCGTCTGTCCGTACGCATAAAATTACTGCCTGAACTAAAGGTCGTAGAAAAATAATAATTCTGCATAAAAAACTGGTTCAGTAAAAAATACGTTTTGGACCCTAGCAATTCCGATTTTTTTAAAAATGTTCCCTACCGCAATTTTTTCCATTTGTTTACATTTTAATTTTTTGTTTACATTCATCAGAATGTAAACAAATGTGGCTATTTTTTTCTTAAATATAGAGAAATAATCTCTTTAAACATCTCATGTTTTTGACAGTTGTATATTTTGACGCGCCACGAGTTACGTCATCATCATAAAAATCTATCATGTCACGTGACTTTTTTTACGATTATATGTGACACATGGATTCACATCTATTTTTCATTTCAAATCGAAAGGAGTTAATAAAATAATAAAATCTCATATGTCTCATAACGATCAGACACCGAATAAAATGTTTATTTACTATTAAAATGTTTAATGTCAACAAAATCCACAGTGAGACCGCCCCTTTGAATTAACTACTGTAAATTCTTTCCTAATTTTTTGATTGACCCTTATATAGACAGGTATTTATTAAATATATAAAACAAAATAATATTAAATCAATCAATTCCGGGGCTGTTTGTTTATACAACAGGAAAAGGAGGAGAAGAAGCCAAAAAAATATAAAGTCCCCGATTTTCACAAATTAACGAGACATATTTGTTAATTTGTGAAAATCCGAGGCTTTATATTATTTTGGCTTCTTCTCCTCCTTTTCCTGTTGTATAAACAAACAGCCACGGAATTGATTGAAATAATATTATTTTGTTTTATGCATTTTTAAAAGCCTATATTTATCTTATACCCTTTTTTTTATTTTAAAAATCATTAGAAAATGTTTAAAATAAAAATGCTCTTTTTCCTGTTACAAAATACATGTACAGTGGAACCTCCATAATTCGTTCCAGAATCATTCTTGTAAAGCGAAACACTCGTTATGCGAAACAATAACATTCTCCCCATAGAGCTGTCCTCCTCATGACACAGACTGATGTAACATGCGCACAATTCGGGACTTCCCCTCTTCGTCGCGAAACGTTGCTTGTTAAGCAAGTCATTTTATAATTTGTTTTGGTCGTTATGCGAATTACTCGTTATGAGAGGTGCTAAGCGAGGTTCTACTGTAATATTATTTTAACAAGAGATGATATTTTTTTTTTCAAGATAAGTGAGGGGCTGTATATATTTCTTAATAAACCATTGTCTTAAACAAGTTACTGAAAAATAGTTACACATGTTTAAGGAAAATTGGAGAGGTTAAGAAGAGCGAAACCCGAATCCTAGTATAATAAGAAACCCCGAATGGGGAAATTCTTAAAAACCAAGAGAAGTTATTTAAGCAGATGAGAGATATACGAAAAATAATATTTATTTTTTACAGTAAAGAGAATAAACAATAAATTTTTTCACAATTTTCCTGTTATAAAATACATGTACAGTGAGAGCCACAATTAAGCCCCCACCTGATAGCTTTAGCCTTAAGTATATGGTAAATGGTGAAATAATCTTAAATTTCAAAAGGTAAAATAAAATCATCTGTAGCACATTTTAAGTTTAACCTTTTCGGTCATTAAAATTATTTCACTATACACCATATAATATACTTAAAGCTAAAGCTATCAGGTGGGAACTTAATTGTGGCGCTCACTGTACAGTGGAACCTCACTCGGAAAATTTATTTATTTACTTATTGGCCTTTGGCATTTGTATACCATTTTGGCAAACAGTCCTAATTTTGATAAAATAATTTTCTGGTCAGCTTATACTATATAGATGATTATCTTATAATTTGTACGTCAAGTTTTAGTTCCTGTACGAGAAAGTTATAAAATTTCTCAAACCTCCAAAATGAATGAAGAGGATCGTAAAAGAAGAAATGTATTATTAAAGGGAGTAGATCCCCCTAACATATATATAACTTTTCAATGTTGAATTCACCAGGCGGTTACATCGTCAAATGTCTTATCTTACATCTTGTATGATGGGAAAATTTATAATTTGTTTAATATAACTTTAGTACTCGATTATCGAACAGGATTTGAAGGAGAGCAAGCAGTGCTTTTATGAAAATGGAGCACCGCCACTCACTTCAATACTAAAGTTGTATTAAATAGAGTCGTTGTATTATGTAAAATAATAATGGCATAAATATTATTTTTTAATCTATTTTATTGATGTTAATTTTTACTTCCTCTTACCTATATATTTACATATGTAGAGAGAAAGTATTGGTTTTATGTCAAGAATTCGATTAATAGAAATAAATGTTTTGAGGTCCCCTGAGTCCAAATGTAATATTCGCAACATGGCCTGTCTGTGAGACTTTTAACAAAATATCTCATGAATGAAAAGAGCTGGCAGGTTGAAATTTTATATTTAAGTTAGGTACCCGGCTGGCACGGGACATGACGCTTTTGAACAAAATCGGCCAAAAAGTACTACTACTTTACTGATGCACTTTTTCATTTTATTTTTTATTTTCTCAAAATTCACTCTAACTATTTTGATTAAAATTCATAAATCAATTATTTTTTTTTATGCTCTTTTAAATGTATATTATATATTTTCATTTTGCCCTGAAAATTGTTTAAAGCATATTCTACTCTTTTTACTTCAAAGGAAAGATAGGAGAAATATAAATATTTTTCCATGTTTTTTACATCTTGAATTCAAATGTACCGTATTGTCGGAAACTAAATATGCCGGCACAAACAATCTGGTGTGACAAGCACAGAACACAACTTTCAATTAGCGAAGGTAAAAGAAGGCTGTGTGCTGTGCGTCCAGTCACTCCAGATTTTTTTTTATAAAAATCAAGTGCGAGAAAAATTAGTAAATTAGAAATTCACTTCTTTTTAATTTTCAAAAATTCATATTTGATTATTCAACCTGTAGCTCTTTGCATTTTCTCCATTTCCCATTTTATGAATCTGTCAATATTTACTCTTAAATAACTAAAGGTCTCAACCTCAAATATTATCTGTGTAATTTGGAATAAACCCAGTCCAACCCTGATAAAATAAATTACTTCCCTTTATTATAAATACAATTTATATAAATTTATTGTCTTTTAATGAAAGAAAACAAAAACACGTTTAATGTTTGGGATTTCTCCTATATTTCTTTTAACACGGAGAGAGCTAATAATTTTTTTTAGAGGTAAATCTTTAACGAATTTCCATAAATCTCTTATACTTTAGTAGCAATATTCAGCCAAGATAAATAAATATATAGCATAATAAAAATATATTCTCATATTTACTTTTATGAATTTTTATTAAAATTCAAAAAAAAAAAAAAAATTATAATCAGTATTGATTGGATTTTTTAATATTGATTAAAGAAAATGAAAAATCATCCTTGGAAAGATGAAATTTAGAATCAGGTGTGAAAATATGAAGATCAAATACGACACACTATTATTATAGTATTTATTAATACTAAAGCATAAATAAATATCATTTATGCTTTCATTTTTTTTTCTTTTACAAAACCAAACATTTATTCGAGTTTCTTCTTATTTTTAAAAATGAATTATATAATAAGCTTTTTTTGCTCGAAATATTAGATTATTGGTAAAAAAAAAAAATTTGACATTTTAATGAAAAATAAAGTCAACCAGCAAAAGAGAAAAAAAAAATAGTATGAAACATCAAATTATTTTAGAAAATATTATTTTAAACAAGAGAAGAATCTTTTGAAAATAATTATTTTTAAAAAATTTTATAATAAAAAATTCCTCTGTGAGTTAATTTCTTGTTCCAAGAAGATACTTGTACATTAGCAGTACCAGACCCCTTTGGACAGAAAAAAATATTAATATTATGATTTCAATCATAAAAAAGTTCTTTTTTAATGCTAATTTAAATTCTGAATTAAAATATAATAAATAATTGTTGCCCACAATACCCTCCCCTTTTTGAAACTGCCTCTCCTACTTTCCTACACAAAAAATTCCGGACCCTCCTTTAAAATAAAATAATCCTGGGACCGCCACTGGATTAGTACAAGTGAGAAAAGAGAGCTGGATTTTTTTTTTTATAATTTCTTTATGAACAATCAATCATTTTTATTATTATATTAAATTTGGTTTTGAAATGGTTCCCGGGATTTCACATATGAATTCAAAGGCCACGGAAAATCAAAAATTTCGAGGTTAACACGGTTGAAAAACTCTAGGATACTCTCAACCATTGAGAGTATAAATAATTATACAGATAGAAATTGTGTTTATTAAAGCTTTTATGGTTTGAATTATTATTATTAGGGGAATTTTTAATTATAGACCTCATTTTGTCATTAATTATTTATTAAAAATATAAATACTGTACAACGTTTCGACTGCTTACTCTGCAGCAGTTATCAAGTACTGTGCACTTGCTCCGACTCCTCCTCACACTTGAGTCAGAGCAAGTGCACAGTTCTTGATAACTGCTGCAGAATAAGCAGTCGAATCGTTGTACAGTATTTATATTTTTTAATAAATAATTAATACAAAATGTGGTCTATAATTAAAAATTTCTCTAATAATTGATAGAAATTATTGAAGTTTTTTCAAGTAACGCCCGCAATACTGTATATAAGCTTGTTTGCTTAGGCAAATCGCGCTCCTGGACTCGAACCAGGATTTCCAGCATAAATCCGGGAAATACTGGTTTGTATTTAAAGGGTGCAATTTCCCAATCAAACACAAACTCGTTATAATATCTTATAAATTTATAACAATAATTCATGCTCAATTCGAGGGGAGGGGGCCCCACTGCTTGTGTTAATCAATTTATATATTTATATATTATAATAGACATAAGAATTTCCAAAAATATCCTTTGAATTGTTTAAATTAGCGTTAGCATATTTATTTGTACTCTCCATTAGAATACATAATGCATTTTTAAAAAACCCTTAAATTCATAAACGCTCATAAATTATTATTATAGACCATGATATTATAAGAAAAATAAATTTTTTTTTAAATTATTTATACCAACTTGACATGTGTCACTTTTACAAATAAAAAATAATTTATGTTTATTTTTGTCTTATAATAATGAATTTAATAATGTCTTTATTTACTCTCCATCGAGAGGCAAAGTAGCACGTGCTCTCAAAAAAAAAAAAAAAAAAAAAAAAAAATCTAGAACGAGAACAATCTCCCTTGGGTATTTCGCTTTATATATTTATATAAACGCAGCCAGCATGAACACGAAAATGGAGAGGGGTGATAATATACTGTATTTAAATAATAAAAAAAATAATAATTTGTAAAATCTTTTAAAGAATTATAAGAATTATTAAAGTGAGTTTTAAATAAATTTCAATTGTTATTTTAAATATTTAAGTTATTATTATTATTATTATTTTTATTAAATATTCTATGAAATATGAATATTCATAAAAGTTTAATCCTTTGCGAAATTCCTAAATTAAAATTTCATTTTGACGTTTTATTATTAAAGAAATAAAATTAATTAATAAGATATATGTGTGTTGAAAATTTAACATATTTTTTTTTTTTTTTATTTGATAATACATCATCTTTTTAAGCAGCATTTTTTTCAGTATTAGAAGTTCTAAACTAGAGTGATTAATAGTAAAATTCAATTTTTCAATAGATATTTCAAGATTTGCCATTGCATATAATGATATAAATTTATTCTTTTAAAAAACATCTTTTTTTTTATCAATCTACCCTCATTCTTTCCCTTTAGGGAATTATTCTTCATTTATAAATCTTCTTCGCTTAGATTTATCACCGATAACGTACAACTCAAAAAGCAATTATTGTTTAAAAAAAAAAAAAAAAAAAATTAAAACGTGCAAATAATAAGTCAAGTTAATTGCTCCTATGTGATTCATTTTGTATTCAGATCAGAACATAAAAAAATTGACTTCATTGGGAGTTCTGAATGAAGCGGGAATTTAATTATTTAAATTTAATCAATCCTTATATAGATGAATACATAACGTATATATGAATGTTTGAAAAAATTATTTTTTTTTAATGTAAATTAAAAAAAAAAAAAAAACTTGAGCTGGAGAGATTAATTCTAGTGTATTATCTGTTCACAACCGACTCGGGTTGGTATTAGAGACCACCAATTTATCTCAGGGACTATCCAGAATCAGATTAAACAACACTTTTTAAAAAAAAATATGCGCTTTGGTTACTACCAAGGAAGGATAAAGAAAATTTAATTAATGTAAAACTCTATTCATATTTTAATTCGTCAGATTGTTCATTAGTCGAAATTGTTCGCTGGTTAAAAAAAAAAATTGTATTCTAATAGAAACAAAATAATTAATGTGGATTCTCTTTTAATATCTCTGTTGAAATACTTAAATATTTAATTTGTTATAAAGAATCAGAAATTTTTTTTTTGAAAAAAAGACCTCGATGGGAACGAGGTGTGTGCATCTCGGAGAATGAACCTATTGGGGCAACCATCTCTGGGGAGGTTTGATTTTTTTTAAAGCAACAAAGTTTCTAAGGCCAAACAAAATAAAATAAATCAAAAACAATAGGTGGTATGTTAAAAAATCGATAGAATTAATTTATTTAGGGAAAATCGAAAAAAACTAAAAAAGTACATTAGTACAGTATTAGTAATCTTTGACTGATTTTATTCAAATCCTTCGAGACTCTTACGAAATGAGTATTTAGCTTAAGTATAAAATTTGAGTATTGAGAGATTTTTTGTTCCTCACTTATTTAGTTAAACCACATTTTTTTGATATTTCACTTGAAATTCATTAAATTTATTGTGAAAAAAAAACTAAAATTCAAGCTAAAAGGGAAATCCTCTCTTTTAATGGCAATTTTAAGAAAAGCAATAAAACGCATTTAAAAGCTATAAAATCTTTTTCATAGAAATTTAGGTAAATATTGTGATGTTTTAACGGGAATACATATTCTTAGAATTTAGGATTTTTTAACTATAAATTTAATAAATTTCAAGTGAACTATCAAGGAATGTGATTTAAGGGAATTACTCAAAAACGAAAAAACTACTCAAATTTTTACTTAAATTAAGTACGCGTGTCGCATGCATCTTGATGATTTTCAATCAAATCGGACAAAGAATACTTTACTGATGTCATTTAGTTTTTTTGATTTTCTGAAAATATTCTCTAATAGTTAGTCACACTTTAAGTGTCGAAATACGAATGTATTTATATCCATAATGAAACATCACCAAGTATTTTTGATAACTTCAACTAGAGCCAACGGTTAACAGTCAAAAAAATTACATCAATGATCTCGCTTGTTCTCACTTCTAGGAGGGCAGGAAAGAGAAGGTTGACCCACGAAACCTATGTACCAGGGTAAACTCTTGTTATAATACATTTAATTATTACAATTAATTAATTTCTAATTTAAATTGGATCATGTAATTTTTAATTTATTATATTATAGAACATATTTGACGTTGAATTTATTATACTTAATAAATGGAATATTTTTCTTTAATTATTGAAATATTAATAATAAACAGAACGTAATTGATACATGATTAAATTTACAATTATCCGCT
Source organism: Euborellia annulipes (assembly GCA_023213315.1). NCBI lineage: Eukaryota > Metazoa > Arthropoda > Insecta > Dermaptera > Anisolabididae > Euborellia > Euborellia annulipes. The sequence continues at coordinate 71,735 of JAKCPI010030936.1, forward strand.
CTCACACACAAATAGATATGTAACATTAAAGGATAATCACTAGTAATTATTCTGGACAAATGGGCCGTTTGTTCATGAATACGTATACATAAAAAAAAATAACGTAATGTGTTCAAGCCCCGGGTTTCGCTCTTGCTCTTCATAATCTCAGAGCAAGATATTTGTGGTTTTGTTTTTATTTTTATTTTAATTTTTTATCATTAATATAATTCGTAATTTTCATACTTTAATTAATTTTCTTAGCGAGTAATTTAAATGAAACTTGTTGTTGAATTTTATACCCTTTTTACTTTCTTTCTTACTCTGAAGGAATAATCGAGAGATATTAACATATTTTGGTTGTATAATGCTTTGCATATCGACGTCTATATATATATCTCTCTCTCTTTCAATGGAATAAATTTTGATTTACGATAATTTTCCAACTAAATGTCCGATATGAATGATTCTTTTTTTAAGTTAAACATACTTTTAAAATAAATTTTTCCGCCTTTAACAGAGTAGGAAAGAAACGCTTATTTCTGGAATTCAAAGAACGGTCATATTAATAGTAAATTGCAGATGATTTTGCTTTTATTAACTGTCTTAGAAAGTGTAACTAATATTACTTTTTTTTTGTTGATTTCTTAAAATAAAGTTTTTTTGTTTTCAGGAATGGTAAACTCAACGATATCCAATAAACAATTAAAAATCTGGCGTGACTGTTCGCACAACTTTCTTTTACTTCGGTAATTTAAAGTTGTGTTTCGTGCTTGTAACAGCAGATTTTTGTGTCGACATATACAGTATTTAGTTTTCAGCATAATGGTACATTAGAATTCAAGATGTAAAATAAAAAATCTTTATATTTTTTATTATCATGACGTTCAATCTATTCTTTCCTATGAATTACAAGAGTAAAGTGTGCTTCAAACAATTTTGAAGACAAAATAAGAATATATATTTTAAAGAGCATCAAAAAAATAATTGATTTATGAATTTTAATCAAAATCGTTGGAGCGAATTCGTAGAAAATCGATAAAAACTGAAAAAGTACATCAGTAATGATGAGTAGTACTTTTTGGCCGATTATGTTCAAAAACTTCGTGTTACGAGCCAAGAGGCCTATCCAACATAAATACGAAATATTAATCTCCTAGTTCATTTCCTTCTAGCTTTATTTTAAACACACAGACCATTTTGCGGGAACCACTTTTTTGGATTAAGTTGAACTCAAAACGTTATTTTCATCAAAATCTCGACATCGATTTTTTAACATGAATGCAATTTTTCTTTATATATATATTAACATATATATATAGGTAAGGAAAAGTAAAAAATTGATTAATTACTGAGACCACATATATGGTCTAATTTATTTTGATTATTATAAAACACATAACTTAAAAATTTTTTATTGATAACTTGAGGTTTACATCTTCTTAAAATTGAGATTATAAAGAATTCTCTTAGCTGATGATTCTAATTTTAATTGTCTTGTAAAAATTTCTTTTGAGAATGAATCTTTTGAATAATAAATTATATCATTATGATAATCACGTTAAATGACAATTAAAATTTGTTCTAACATCAATTTAGAACGTATAGAAGAATAGAAACACAAGGTGGTCGTTTAGTCTTCAATAGTCTAAAATAATAAATTAGGGAAAGAGATGGAATTTTTAAAAAAGAATCCATTTATTCAAATAAAACAAATAGATTTCTTATGCTACAGTAGCAGCATTACTATTAACTGAAACATTTTAGTTTAATAGCTGAATTAAAACTTGATGTAAACAAAGTTTAAAGGAGTTAATCAAGATTTTGTTGAAGAGGAGAAGTCTTTGAAAGGAGGCTAAACTCCAACTAAATCCCCAAATGAGGCTCAAGTAAAAAAGAAGAAACTTAAAACAAAAATACAAACAGAGAAACACTTCAGAGTTAGCCAAATACTAAATAATAAATAAATGAACCATAAATAAACTAAATAAAATAAGAGATTTTATTTGGGATAAGTGATTAATTTCTTTAAGATTTCTCTATAGTCTACATTAAAATTAATAAAGCATAACTAACTGCAAGTAGTAAGTAACAATAACGTTGTTTGCTAGCAATAATAAGTTTCGTTAACGTTTTGAGGACATTTCGCTCTCATATTTAGAACGAATAATTGTCTATGTTTTGGAGGATAATTAGAAATCAATAATTATGAATAATAAACATATTTATATATAATATATAAAAATCTGGTGTGAATTAACGCACAGCACATTACTTTCGATTATTGGAGGTAATCGAAAGTTGTGTACTGATCTGTCACACCAAGATTTTATATATGATATATATATATATATATATTCCCATAGCACCTTAGTTCCAAACTTGACCATTTGCTTGAAATTTTATATTTAAGTTAAGTACCCTACTGAGGCGGGTAAATAAACTTTTAAATGAATTCGGCCAAAGAGTACTAGTACTTTACTGAAGTACTTTTTCAGTTTTTTTTTTCGAATTTCTCAAAATAGGCTTTAACGATTTTTATTAAAGTTCATAAATCAACTATTTTTTAAATGCTCTTTATAAAGTATGTCAGTAAATTTTTTCGTGGAAATTGTTTAAAGTACACTTTACTTATGTACTTTTTGTGGTTGTGATGTATGAAACATAGATGGCACTTAGCTACGATTGCGATTGCTTCCATTGAAAATAAGAGAAAGTAAAAATTCATCAGTAAAGTGTACTTTAAACAAGTTTTAGGAAAAAAATTATTAATATACTTATTAAAGACCATCTAAAAAATAGTTCAATTATGAATTTTAATCAAAATCGTTCAGGCGAAATTTGAGAATTTAGAAAAAAACTAAAAAAGTACATCAGTAAAGTATACTTTACAAGTCCTACAGCAAGTGGACGAAACATTGTCTGGGGTCAAATAAAGTTTTGTTTTAAAAAAAACTTTTTGACTTTAATTGAACCTACTGGTCCGAATCCTTTTGGAAATACTTTAAACAATTTCCACGAAAAAACTTACTGACTTACTTTATAAAGAACATCTAAAAAATAGTTGATTTATGAACTTTAATAAAAATCGTTAAAGCCTATTTTGAGAAATTCGAAAAAAACTGAAAAAGTACTTCAGTAAAGTACTAGTACTCTTTGGCCGAATTTATTTAAAAGTTTATTTACTCGCCTCAGTGTGGTACTTAACTTAAATATAAAATTTCAAATTCGTAGCTCACTTCCTTCATACTTTATCTATCTCACAGACAGACATTTTGAGGAACTCAATCAACCACCTCAATATTTTAAATGCTTAATTTTGTTTACTTAAATACGTTTTTATAAGCCGCAATCTTGGTTTCAATATTTTATCCTATTCAGAATTATTCACGACGAAAGTGACACCACAAGAGTTAAGATTCCCACTCGCTATTTATATGCAAATTCAGTTAATTTTGAATCTGTTTCAAATGGAAACTTAATTATTAATCATGCGCACATATTTTATTCATGTTATCTAATAGGGATTTAGAGATTGTAAAAATTGATGATTTTTTTTTTTTTTTTAATGAATTAGACCATTTAAAACAGGGAATTTGATGGATCCGATATATCCAGTAAATTAACATTTGATGGTTTAATTGAGATTAATGATATATTTACTGATAAGTATCAATTATTTCAAAAATTTCATTTTAAATTTACTATTAATTTTTTTTTTTTTTTTTTAGTTAAAATTGCAAGAGCGCCTTCAAAAGCTGCAACACGCGTGACTAAAACCTCCAATGTGGCCTTGACCTTCCTCTCTTTAGAAAAAATTTTACGCTAAAATCTTCTTCAAATCTGTTCGAGTACTAAGAAATGGTGTTAAAATTGTGCCTGCTCTAACCAATCAGAAAGCTTGTTTTGGATCTGTCATTGGACTATTTTTTATATTTCAATTTATTTAAAAATAAAATTTCTAATTTTAATTTTAAAACACCCCATAAAAGATAACAAGGGCCAATCTTATTTGCTCTTTAATTTAACGATCGACATATTATGATAAAGAGTCAACTTATTGGAAAGAGACGGGGGACTGGCATACAGGGAGCAAAAAAATGCCATTCCAGCTCGGGTAACTCATGATCGCCATCCATATACTCACAACGTGTGATTCTCAAAAGAGGAAAAATGTATCTATCTACCATCTATTGCAATAGAATTGAGACTAAAGCTTGGTAGTTAGGCAGCCCAAATGACACATGCACAATAAGCTTTCTTGTCTGTGTGAGAAATAACTTTTTCAAAGCAGACAATAGTTATTAAAAAGAACGACCCTCTTTAACCTTTTTTTTTTCTTAAAAAGGACGACTCTTTTTAACCTTATTTTGTTAAAAGGACGATCCTTTTTAACCTTTTTTTATTAAAAAGGACGACCCTTTTAACTTTTTTTGTTAAAAAGGGTTGTTCGGCTTATTGTCTGCCTTGAAAAAGGTATTTCTCACACAGACTGTGCGTGTGCCATTTGGGCTGCCTAACTACCGGGCTTTAGTCTCAATACTATTGCAATAGATGGTATTGTATTCAAATGCGAAATTTTCATTTAATCTATTTAAAATTATTATTCGAAGTAATGTAGAAATAATTTAAATGTTTTAGAAAATGAATTATAATCAAATTTTTTCAACATGTGAACACATGTTCTTTTGGTAGCTTTATGATTTATGCGCCAGCTTTCTAGGCATACGACTCAGTCGGCCAATCACCCAACGGGAAGCCAACTTGGGATTTTAAAAAAGATTCTCCCAGCGAGTGTGTTTGATAGTTTGTGATTATGACAGAGATATGGTAGTGAACAGATTTGAAAAATCACAGGGGGATAGAGAGTAACACCCCTTAAACGCCTGCTAGACGCAAGGCCCGCCGGAGGCGGACATAAAATTTGTGTATATTAATAAATTCTAAAGGAAATATCTTACAAGTAAAGTGGAAAGTCTGTCAACAAATTAAAAATACTTTTCAATTTGTCGTTTCAAGCACAAATCGTAATACTTTATGAAAACAAAAAGCGAGTTTGTTTGTTCAACATGTCAATATCATCACGCTTTTGGACATATTTTATCAATTTTGTTTACAGTATAAAACAGGAGCAAATATTTTCCTACTATAAATAATATATGTAATGAGAAAATTTTTTTCTCTGATGAGAGGCCTGAAACGTTCGTTGACAAAAAGTATTTTAATGCCTTTTTTCTCCCCACTCTAACAACATTTGTAATTTATTTTAGGATTCTAAATAATATCGCTTTGTGAATGTAATAATTAAATATCATAAAACATCAAAATATAATGTGAAACATTTTTTTTTTTTAAATAAATTAAAGGCGTAACTATAAAAACTTATCACGTCTTTTGTACTTAGTATTTTTTTTATTATACTTCCAAAGTAATTGAGAATACTGAGTTGTTTTTTAAACTTTAAATAATGGAACATGAACTTAACATATTTAACTAATCTCTTAAAGATGTCATAAAACTTAAGTTTTTGCTTTTATTTCTTGTTGATGCATTTTCTTTGTCAACTTAAAATATTTTTTTTTTTAAAGTATTAAAATTTTTTTTTTTTTGAACGATTTATTGGTATCAAGAACCCAAGCCAAGCATCAGCTCTCATTTAGGATTAGGTGTTGGTTTTATCCCCTCCAAAGATCCCTTGTCACCCTCGACACAAAGTTGAAATGACGCGGCTGGTCGAATCGACTTCCATATCCCTTAAGTTACACTTTCAGGCCAAGCGAGGAGCAAAAAACAATTTTAGTACAAAATCATAGTTGCATGAACTTTTTTTTGTTCATGTTAACTTATCGTTTATTGATCAAATAATAATATTTGAATAATAATTAAAATTTCATGAAGAAATAGTTTTAAATCCGGATTGACATGTTGTAATTAGGGGTGTTCAATTATAGGAAACAATGATATAAAACTAATCGATTATTCCGATTAATCAATTATTGGACCCGGACAGACGGAAAAATAATCAATTATGGATAAAAATAATCGATTATGAAAAAAAATATTCGATTATACCTTTTTTTCTTTAGTAAAATTTCCATTTTTCCTTCGCTCTCCCCCGCGAAAAATTTCCAGTTTTTCCCTTTCGTGAAAACCATTTGACCCTTTTTTTTAGTGTCATGTCATCTTTTCAAACGCATATTTCCCGAAAATAATCGATTATGAAAAATAATGGAAATAATCGATTATTTTACGCAGCCCTAGTTACTATAGGAAGTAAAAATCTTGGGGTGGTTTCTTCAAAGGGATTATAAAATCCATTAATAGATTATAATTAGTATATTTTGTGAATAAATTTATTTTAAACATACTGAGGACCTATGACTGTGATATAATATTTTAAATGATATACTAGGTGATAGGCATTGGCGTAGCCAATGGTGGGGGATATGCAATATATATACATAGATTATTAATTATTATAAAAAATATATTTTCACCAAAAATTATTTTCCTTATATAAGATCATTAAAAAAAAAATTTCGCAATGGGAAAATATATATTTGTTTTTAATTGACAAAAAAATTTCAGAACAAGACAGGGGGGGCCCCCTGGCTACCTCCATTGTAATATGCTTCAAGTTTTTGGTGAAATAATACTTAATGACTTTACTATCATCTTCAGATTTGTGATTCTACTTCTGAAAATGGAAATAAGTACAAAGTGTATTATTTCAACAATAAAACCTCCAAACATATCACCTATTATATCATTTAAAATATTATTTAATGCAATTTTTTCAACGAGGGTCTACAGTCTGGAGTTTAAATCTCTGACAATATAAATAGAAAATAGTTTGTAATAAAAATGAAAAATTTTGTAATTTTATTTGATGATTTCAATATTTTTTTTTAAATTAATTAGGTATTTATAATTTACTGAAAGTAAGGTGGCTGTAGGCTTAGATTATAATTGTCAGCCAGTATAGGAGCCTCTGAAGAAATAAAACTCTAAATTGTTGAGAGTTCGATTTGTTCAAAAACTTTTATACTGGCTGAATCCTCTTTTACAATAATACCTCTATTTTATTTAAATTATTGTTTGAAAACGTGATGTCCATCTAGTAACAGATATTTTTATTTTAAGTTAATTAGAAGGGGAACAGTTTTTTAAATAAATATTTTTAGATAAGAAATTTTACTGTTCATGGAGATGTTAATGTGAAAATTATAATAAAATAAATTAATATTTCATTTTTTTTATTTTATTGGCTACTGTATACCGCCGAAACTGTCATAAACCAATATACAGTCGCCAATAAAATTGAAAAATGAAATAAACTATAATAAAATAAATTAATATTTCATTTTTCATTTCGACTGTATGTCGGTTTATGACAGTTTCGGCGGTATACATGTACTGCAGTAGCCAATAAAATGAAATATTAATTTATTTTTTATTATAGTTTATTTCATTTTTCAATTTTATTGGCGACTGTATAATGGTTTATGACAGTTTCGGCGGTATATAGTGGCCAATAAAATAAAAAAATGAAATATTAATTTATTTTATTATAATTTATTTCATTTTTCAATAATTTTCACATTAACATCTCATGAACAATAAAATTCCTTATGTTTATTTTTTGAAATTCATTTCCATCATATTAATTTCTTAAAATAAAAATTTATAATTAAGTAGTATAATAAGGAGGGGAGATCTCAAATTTTCAAAAATTAATAATAAAGAGAAAAATTGTGATTAAACTTTAAAACGCCCCTCACATCGTCCAATAAAAGACCTTCGGAAAAATCTATTGGCTACGATCCTGTTCTGTCATAAATGAAAAATGAATGTATTTTTTTTAAATTATTAAATCATACCCTAGTCTTGCGGTCCCTTCACTTTGAGGGGATAAACCTGAATCCGATATCTTTTACGTAGTATTTTTCAAAACGAACGGCATCATTAATTTAAAAAATTTTAAAAGAATAAATAAAATTGAGCAGCCTGTAACTCCCAATTGCCTTAATTTGAAACATGAAATTATCCGTTTTAAATCTTGTATTTATTATTAAAAATAATTGAAGGGCTTGGATCAGATACTTTTATATTTCTCCATAATCTAAACCATATATTACCAGTCCTTTAGTTATTTTAGCCACACAATCCTCTGACGAAAATGTTTTCACTAAGTTATCTAAGTACTCTAAAAACTTTCTAGACGTTTATTAATCTTCTTATTCCATATAACCTATTAGCTATTATCCATCCCATTATTATACACATTTCCCGTTTCAAGTTTTAATCTATCGGCCAGCTAATCAGAGAGACACAGAAAAAGGGGACTTTGAACTTGACAGATTAGATTTTTCAATTATTCGTAAAATTGAAAAAGATTTATTAATAAATAAAGGAATCTGGTCAAAATTAAATAGTCTATAATACTAACTGGGTTAAACTAAAATTTTAGAACTTTATGGTTGTGGAGGTTTAGTCAGGTCCCGAAGGAACTTTTCAGTCAGGAAATTAGATAAAAAAATCTTTAATTTTTTATTCGCCGACGTTTCGGTAGCCAATCAAGACCTTCATCAGAGCAAATTTTATTAAATATACAGCATATTTGGTATTTTAATATCTATTGCAAGTAAATATTATTTTTTGTACACATTAAATAAAAAATAAATTGTATATGATTGCAATAGACATTAAAATACCTAAGATCGTGTATATTTAATAATATTTGCTCTGATGAAGGTAGTGATTGGCTAAAAAATTAAATAAAAGATTTTTTTATTTAATTTTCTGGCTGCAAAGTTTCTTCGGATTCTGATTAAAATTTTAGATTGATAAGATTTTAAGAGCTTCAGTTTGAATAACTAGCTATCTCTCAGATAAGTTAAGACTTTCAAGTTTTTTCAGTTCTAGTTAAGCTAATTATATGATTAAATAATAGCCAGATCGTAGTTAGTTTGCTAAGACCTAAAGTTCGGAATAAGGAGTGAAATTAGGAACACAATCCTTGTTTATTTATTTATTTATTTTTTTTTTGGAAATTCTCAAATTTTTGTTAAAAAATTACCTTTAATTATTTTAAATTAATTTTAATTTGTAAATAATTTTTATAAATTATGCCTTTATTAAGTTGCTAATTTCACAAAACTTTCCTCAGATAGCTAATTATATGCGAAAAATTCATTTTTTTTTTAACTCGAGGGTTAAGCGTATTCTTGTTTACTATATAAATGATTTGCTATCAGTCGGATAAGTTTGCTAGTTGACTATAAGAGAAGCAACCGGCTCTAAGTGAATTAAGTAATTAATAACTGATTATAATTCCGAAATTAAAAATTCAAATTTTAAGATATGGATGGATCAAAGTTAGATTATTAAATTTTTTCTTTTATTCCTTTATTCCCATTAAATATCCTTACGCAAACAAAAATATCTGACTTAAGTCCTTCATTATTTTTCGGAATAAAATTTTTTTTTTATCAATTTGTTCATTTGGATACAAATGTAATTTTTCTATTTCTCCACTTCTGCCCTGCATAGAACCGATATAAGGACACTAGCGACGACGAGATTACGATAACATCGTCGCCTATTATAGAAGGCCCTAGCTTAGACGGGGTATCCAGGTCCACGGTAACCGAGAGGCTGCTCAATGAGAACGCTTCACAGAACATCATCGTTTGCGAGACATACTCTAAGGTAATCAGTCAAATCAGATTTCATATTCTTCTAAATGATGCCGAGTCTTTAATTTCGGCTTAGATAATTATTTTTTTTTTCTTTTTAAGAAAGGCGTTTTAGTATTCATATAAAAATCACCCGAGTTTTGATCAGTTCTTGACGTTATTCACAATATAGAAACCAAATATCAAAAATCTCATTTCCTTCAGTTTTTTTTTCCTATTTCCCTATATATGTTTGACACGCCTACCTTTTCACATAAATTACTGAATTTCATTCAAATTCAGAATATCGATTACTAATATACTCTAGATTAAAATATAATCTTTTCATCTCATCAGTCGTTTCGATATCACCTCGGTGTCAATATCATTGACTTTGGATGTTTTAGAATCGGCATAGAAACAATTTTATAATTGACTTTCAAAAGGAGAATGAATTAGTTTTTTTTTCCTCCAAATGTGACAACTTCTCAAAAGCTGAATGAATAATTAAAATATTCAAGAATTTTTGTGACTGTTATAATGAGGTGTTGGAAAAAAAATGTTTATTTTTTTTATCAGAATCAAAATCAATGATTTGTTAAAAAAAAATTTGAAGAGGAGAATCTGGCATAAAAGTTTCGCTTCAAAAAAAAAATATATATAAGTCTTTGTTTAACGATTTCATTATAAAATTAAAATAAACAACAAAAATTTTAATAAGTTTCCTTTATAGGTGGTTACTTGTTGAGGAAGATCCTGTTTTTCAGATGGATTAGAATTAAAACCAACGCTAAAGTTGAATTATATTTAATTTTATTGAGGCCAACTGTGTACAGTGAGGGTCAATATTAAGTCCCACCCATGCGTTTTCTACTTGTGATTATTTCATTGTTTTTAAAAAAATTATATATTTTTTAATGGAAACTTGCATGGTTCAAACCTTGAAAATTTCCAATAAAGATTTTCATTTTCTTTTATAAAAACAATGAAATAATCACAAGTAGAAAACGCATGGGTGGGTCTTAATATTGTCCCTCACTGTACCTACTATAGTCAGTTCCGGCATGAGCCATCTTCAGGGCCTGGCAACAAAAGGTCCCTCATATTGTCAAGGTTCTGACTCATTTTGTGAAGGCTGACTACATGTTGCTGCCGGCAGTGGCGCTCATTTGGTGGGGGGGGGGGGGGTAATTTGCCTCACCTCAAGGGCTCTGATTTTTATATTACTAAATGAAATATTTCAAAATATATCTACGAGTATACAAACTGTACAAAATTAAACAATTAATTAAATTAAATATCTTTTGGCCCAATATTTGAGTACCTAATTGTAAGGAAATTTTAAGAAAAAAAAATGTTTGCCCCCCAAAAAATTTCCTCCCCCAAGAAAAAGTTGAAATGACGCCACCGCACAGTTAGCCTCAAAAAATTAAGTATAATTCAACTTAATCGTTGGTTTTAATTCTAATCCATCTGGAAAACAGGATCTTCCTCGACGAGTACCCCCTGTAAAGAAAATTTATAGATTGAATGTCCTCTTGTTTTAAAAAATTAAGTGATATGTAATAGTAAGATGTATAAAAAATAAAAAAAACATTTTAATGTCCGATTGCTTCACCTTTAGTCAACTAAGAAACTTATCCGACAGATAATAAATCATCGATATTGTAAACAAGATCTTCGAGTTTAAAAAAATAAGCTTCTTCACATATAATTAGCAATTTGAAGTATAAGGAAGTTTTGAAGTTAGCAACGTAATAAAGTCCTTATTTATAAAAAAAAATTAATTAAAATAATAAAAATTAAAGCTAATTAATTTTTTAATTTTTCAAAAAAATAAATAAAGAAAGCTTGTGATGATAATTTCATCCCTTACTTATACCGAACTTAGGTCTTAGCTAACTATGATCTAGGCTGTTATTTAACCATATAATTAGCTTAACTAGAACTGAAAAGACTCGAAAGTCAACTAACTTATCCGAGGGCTAGCTTGTTAATTAGATGTGAAGTAACCTAGTGGCCCTAAGAGATTTTATCTATATTAAATTTGAGCGGTGCCAAGCGCTGTGAAAGCTCAGGATTGGTAACCACAAGCGTGTGGAACGTCTCGCGGTAGCCATCGGTATAATATTGCAAAAATTTATATAATAAAGTCATACCCCTGAATGGCCTCAATAGCCCAAAAGCGTTAAAAAAAAATTCAAAAAAGAGACACTCGATAATTAGAGCTCTTGTTTCAATGATCCAAGGGTCAGTAATTCGTTTGCTCCTGTATCTTATATTGTTAAATTTTAAATTATTATTATTATTGTATAATAAATCCTGGTAAAACTTAATTCGCGTCAGACAGGGTTCTAGTTTATTATACGCATCATTATTCCTCCCCTTGCTTCTCTAATATATTATAATAATGTCTGTTATCATTTTCAAATATGAAAAATTTCTAATTGATATCGATGTCAAAAACACATTTTCCATTCGCCCTTTCCCAGTTAATTTATCATAATTAAACATTTTGTTTAACAAATATAATTAATCAAATTAAAATAATTTTATAATTAAAAAAAAAAAAGGTTAAATGGAAAAAACTTTTTATTTATTAACAACATGGGAATGGCAATAAGTATTTATGCAATATGCATATAGGTCGATAACTCTTCGATAATTAAAAATATTTAATATTTATATAATTATTTTATTCCCTCTCTACTTAGGTTACTCTTACATATGTAATAAATTATTGTGATCGCATAAAAATTTAAAAAAATTTGCTGTGCTTTGTTTCACACCAGAATTTTTGTGTCGAGATATATTTGGTTTCCCATAGCACCTTAGTTCCAAACTTGACCGCTTGCGTTTTCAATTGTATTTTAAATTTTCACTGCTTGAAAATGAACTATAAATATTTTTCAAAATTTTCATCTCACATTTGAATATTTTATACCCAATAGAGAATCCTAAATAAATACAAAATTTCATAAGAATTGGAAAATTTTTTTTTTTTTATGAGTTAGAATTTCCAAATGGGACCCCCTTTTGAATCGAAATTAACATGTAAATCCCCATAGGGATTTAACATTGACTCTATGGAAGGGCCGAAAAATGAATTTGAAAAAATTGAAATACTACATCAGTAAAGTGAACTTCAAATAATTTTTACGAAAAATTTCACTGATATACTTTTTAAAGAGCATCTAAAAAATAGTTGATTTATGAATTTTAATCAAAATCGTTAAAGCTAATTTTGAGAAAATCTAAAAAAAACTGAAAAAGTACATCAGTAAAATACTAGTATTCTTGGGCCGATTTTGTTCAAAAGCTTATTTTCACTCAGGGCCGGAACTAGAAGATTTTTTAGGGGGAGTAAAATTTAATTTGTCGTCCCCTCTTTAAAATTTTCTATTCAAAATTCATATCATTTTACTTTTTTTTTTAGTAGTTTCTTTCTTTAATTGCCGCCCCCTGATATCTGCCGCCCGGAGCACATGCCCCCACTGCCCCCCCCCCCCTAGATCCGGCCCTGTTTTCACGCCTAATTTAAATATAAAATTTCAACCTCATAGCTCATTTTTTTCATGCTTAAAAATGTCCAAACACACAGACAAATTAGCGGGACCCACTTTTTTTGGAACTCAAAACATGTATTTCCATCGACATCGAATTTTCGACATGATCGCTAAATTTCTCAATAGATATTTCATATATAAGTAAGAGATAGTAAAAATCTGAAAACTAATGATATGTCAATGAGAAAATCTGTGATTGCAAGGTGTGCGGTCATCACACCAGATATTTGACTTATTCTAAAATATGAGTATAAAGATATTTTATATTTTTTTCATTCAAAACCCCAAAGGTGGAAAAAAGCAACGAAATCTTGTAATATATAAAAATTCTAATTAAAAAAAGTATATCAATTATTAATCTTTGTATAATTTATGTCTCTAGATTAATTAGATAATTAAATATTGAATAAATTTATTGTTGACAGATTTTGAAAGTGTTTAGGCGAGCAAAACAGATTTGCTTAGGCAAATTACAAGAATTCTTGAAATAATCTTTTTAAGGATTTTAAGAAAAAAGATGAAAAATAAAAATTTTCAATCATTATTATCCCTTTGACAAAAAAATTCTTTTCGACCTTTTATCTAAAAATAAATTAATAATGAATTTCTTTTATCAGGAAAATATCATTAGCATAGCAAAGGAGAGAAATAAATGCCGTCGATAGAAATTCAATGCGATAATTAAAAAAAAATAATGAGTTTAAAAAAAATGACACTCTTAGTCCGGGTTGACAACTTGTGAAATTAATTTATCAAAAAAAATTTTTTTTTTAATTGTTTTTAAAATCAGATTTAATAAATTTAAATCAGTTTAAAAAATAATAAAATGTAAGTGGCTGTAAAATTAGATGGCAAGTGGGGAAAGAGCCACAGTCCCTGTTTTATTAAACCTCTCAATACTAGCAAATTAAACAGCTACGGTAATTTTTTGCATTTTTGTATAATATTGCTATAAAGCAGTATTAAATTTTTAATAATAATTTCTCTTATTATTACATAATATTGTAGAAAAATAAATTTAATATTTTGAAATGTCAACTGGAAGTGAAGTCAGCCAATATTTAATAAAACTTTTCAGTAAAAATAGAGACGTTTCGGCTTTAATGGAGCATCGCATCCCCCTCTCAGTCACTTCATAAAGTATGAAACACATTGCAATTTGTTTACAAATTAATCTGCATATTGACATAAGACTTTTGCATTTTGTTTTATAGCGATATTCAATTAAAGCCGAAACATCTGTATTATTACTGAAAGGTTTTATTAAACATTGGCTGAATCCTCTTCCAGTTGATTTTTCAAAATATTAAATTTACTTTTCTATTATACAGGGTGTCCTCGGTGTCACGCACCCCATTGTTGGGATCGAAAGAGAAAAATATTCTGAGCCCAAAAATCCATGTTTGAAATTTTTTGATTAAGTAGTTAATTAGTAATTAATTAATAAAAGTGACCAATCAGGAGCGCGCTACAGAAGAATAGAAAATAAGTGGGATAGTAGTAGATAAATGACAGAGAAGCTTCACGTAAATTGTTTTTGTTAATGAAAAAAATAATAATAATAGTTTTTGAAATAAAAAAATTAAATACTCGAAATAAATGACAGAGAAGCATTAGGTAAATCGTCATTAATCCTAAGTCTTTAATTGTTGTATTTCAAAAAAATTATTATTATTATTTCATTCCTTAACCAAAAGAATTCAGCTGAAACTTCTCTGTCATTTATTATGAGATTATTATTTTTGTACTTCAATAATAATTATTATTATTTTATTAATTAACCAAAACAATTTACGTGAAGCTTCTCTGTCATTTATCTACTACTATCCCACTTATTTTCTATTCTTCTGTAGCGCGCTCCTGATTGGTCACTTTTATTAATTAATTACTAATTAACTACTTAATCAAAAAATTCCAAGCATGGATTTTTGGGCTCAGAATATTTTTCTCTTTCGATCCCAACAATGGGGTGCGTGACACCTGGGACACCCTGTATAATAGTAAGAGAAAAGTATTATGATTAAAACACTTCGGAAAAATGGTCGATAAAGGCTTCGAAGTAATTTTTGAGAAGAATGGGGTTCAAGTCTTCGACCCCAAAGGCATTGTAGTGTTGGAAGCCGATCGGAAGGACGGTCTATTCTGTCCGAGAATCAGCCCCCAGCGAAAACGCAAACACCACCAAAGTTTCTCGAAAGTTAAGCCTGGCCGACTGGCACCGAATACTAGGTCATCTCAATTTAAAAGACTTATACAGAAATTTAAAAAAATCCGTAGCTGTTTTATTTGCTAGTCTCTGGAATTATTATTTGGATAAGGATAAAACCTAGCAAATTAATAGCTTTAGATCAGTGGTTCTCAACCAGGGGTACTACTCGATTTATAAAATTGTATCATTTTACTTTCTTTATGCAATTGATCAACAACTTGAAAATTTACTTTGTTTTTAATGTCGACTGCTTATAGGGGGTGTGAGAGTATATTTTAAGGCTCCAAGGGGTGCCGATTATTGAAAAGTTTAAGAACCGCTGCTCTAGATCAGTGGATTGAAGTCGCAGCCCCCCCCCCCCCCCCAAGTCAACTAACTCACGGCCCACATATATATTTTTTTTTAATTCATTTTGGTTCAAAAGCTATTTATAATTTTGGATTTCGTATATGTATACACTTACTAGTCAATGCATGCATTTACTAATGTTAAAAGTAAAAGCATGAAATAAATAAACACGATTATTATGTTTAGATTAATTGAATGTATGCTTTTTATCATTTTATCAGTTTTTACTGATCCAAATCTTGCGGTAATAATTAAGACGTTTGTCTCCGGCGTTTGAACAAATTTCATAACAACTAGTTAGTTGGAAAAAAATTTATTTATTATCTAAAAAATTGAAGGTTAAAAAATGAGCAGAGCAGCTAGATTTATTTACTCTCTCTATATATAAAGAGAGAATATTATTATATAAGTCAGGGCCGATGTTTCTGTCATATATAGGACCATCTTTAGGGCTATAATACAATTAGTAATGATATATTTAGATCCCTCACAGTCAATTTACAAAACATTTATATTTACTCAAGTATATTTATATTTACCCCATAACAATGCCAAAAAAATAACCAATTGAAAATTAATATTCCAACAATGACTTGGGTAAATTTAAATGTTTGGATTAATCTAAATATAAATATTAATATTATTAATGTTAATTGTATTCATTTGTATTATAGCCCTTAAGATGGTAGATAGGTGATCGAAACGCGGGCTGCTTCGCTCTTTTTTTTAACTTTCACACTTCATACGTCAGGTATATACCTCTCAAATATACTCCGAATTTTACAACTTTTATATCATTTTTAAAATTTAATATTGAGTTAGTCTTGTTTTTTTTAATCAGATATTTCAAAGAGAAGATAAAAAAATCCAAATAAAAAAATATTATATTTTATTCGCTTTTATTGACGTTCGGGGACTTAACTTCACCCATCTTCAGAACATGAGCTGAGAAAAGTTTTTTTTTTCATTTGAATTATTTTACAACCTTCCTCTCACTTTTCTTCTTTTAAAAAACGAAATATTATAGTGCCGTCAAGTGGGGGAGCAGAAGACTGAGTGTTTGATAATTTATTATAATGTGCCCCTGTGAGAGATAGTAAAATTAAAATTCCTAAAATGCAAATGTTTTAGAGCTCTTGCATTAATTTTTTCTAAGATACTTCAAAGCCGATTCTTGTCATGATTGAAAGTGAACAACTTTAAGAGTAAAGTTTCATCCAATAAATGGATATCACAATTTATTACACGGTTGCTTCAACTAGCAAACTTATCGATATAGTAAACAAGAACACACTTAAACTTAGAGTTTGAAAAAATGAGTTTTTTCACATATAATTAACTATCTGAGGTATAAGGAAAATTTTAGCACTCGGTTAGGCTCACCCCTAAAATTACACAGATAGTCGCTATGGATCTGAGAGATCCATATGAAGAAAAGTTGATAATTTTGAAAAATACCAGTGCATATCTCATTCATTTGGTGGATTAAGATAAATATAAACATCATTATTGATATAGGTGTTTATTGAAGGTGACATATACTGCCTAGGTGCTTTATGGATCTGTGAGATCCTCAGCGACCAAATTTGCAAATATTTATTATTTTTTTATTTGGGTTTTTCTTGGATATCTACAGCAGAGATCCAACCACTCAATTTTATAAAGAAATATTACTAATGCAAAAATGTTGATATAGGTGAATAAAAAAATGTGATGAGTAATAGAGGGTAGTACCAAAATGAGAAAAATGCAGCTATATTTTTTTTGACGTTTCGGTTATATGTTTGAACCATTTTTAGAGCTGGCAAAAATTCTTTATAAGTGTGTCATAATGGATGTTATACATTTTTAGAATCTTATTATTATATAATAAAAATAAATAATATAAAAAAAAATAAAAAACACCATCAGGCAGGCAGGCTTACAATTGATTTTGCAATCATTTTGGTGCTACTCTCTATTAATATTACATGTGCATCACAGCAATACAATTGCGTTTTCCAAAAGAAAGTTTTGTGAAGTTAGAAACTTAATAAAGGCATCATTTTCGGCATCAAAGGCCATTTAGACACGGTCATAAATGTTAAAAACATGTATTCACATCAAAACCTTTTTTGACATGATCGCAATAGTTTCTCTCTATATATCACATAGGGCCTCTATTGGCAAGAGAAAGTAAAAATTAACAATATGAGGAATTGTACAATATTTTATATAAATCTTGAAAATTGTAATTGTTCTTATGCTTAAGGTGGAAATGGCAAAGAAAAAACTATTTTTTTATTTGTTTATTTATTTATTTATTTTATTTGTTTTTTATTTATTTTGGGCGGCCCAAAATAAATAAAAAACAAATAAAAAAATTGTTTTTTTTTTTTGCCATTTCCACTTTGAGCATAAGAACAATAAAACTTTCAGTCTTCTTCTTCTTTATTCGCCTGATTATTACCGCGGTGCGGGGTCGGCGGGAAGGAATAGAACAGGCCGGCCCGTCGCACGGTCTGACGCCTGTTGAAAATATAGAAGGGGAGCGACTGACATGCAAAGAACAGAAATACTGCCAGTCGCAGCTAGGGCAGCTCGTGGTCGCCATCCACGTACCCACAAGATGTGGGCCCCTGAGCAACAATAAAACTTTCAATATTTATAATCATTAAAATTTAAAATTATTTTTTTACAAAACAAAAATTTAAAATCTCCAAAAAATAAATAAATAAATAAACAAAATTTCTGTCTTATACCGAACTTTGGTTCTTAAATACTAACTACGATCTGGGCTGTTATTTAACCATATGATTAGCTTAATTAAAACTGAAAGTCATAGTCAACTATCTTATCCAAAGGATAACTAGTTAATTGGTCCTTAGTGGATAAAACCATTTGTTGGTCAAATAATATCTATTGATAACTGAGTTGCCAATATTCCTCAGTACAATTGACATTTTTCTAAATTATTTTTCTTTAAATGGATAGTAGTTTAGGTATTCTAGCATAGCATTTTGGCATTTTACTGAAAATATCAAAAAATCTCATTTCCGTCGGTCTCTATCTGTGTGTGTGTGTGACACGTTTTTCTTAAAAGCTATTGAATTGATTTCAATGGGATTTTTCATAGAGAAAACGATAAGCTTTTCCTATATCCAAGCTCCGCCATTAATTGGATTTAAATAGAAGTAAATAATACAAAAAAATCTATTATTCCCCCATCTACTTGTGAGTCTTCTTTTTCCAATTTTTTTTTTTTTTTTTTTTTTTTTTGTTCACTGGGGAAACAAACAACAAAAGTTATTTATTTTCAATACGTAAAATTGTATATTAAAAAAAAAAAAAAAATTAAAATATCGTTTTAAGTAATTAAATGACAATTGTTATTTTTAGTAATACTTTTTGAAAATTAGTTTCTTTTTTATATGCTTACAGTCAAGCGAGTAATTTGTAACTTTTTGTAAGCCGTTCAAAGTTATATATGGCTTCATCGGTTTCGAGCCACCTTTGATTTTTTTATTCGAACGGAAGTTCTAATTTAAACTGGACTTATTTTTTTTTTAAATCACACCTATAAATCACTGGAGATGTTTATATAGCAGATACGCTGTATATTCACCACTGTTAGCTATTCAACTACCCACGCTGACCCTTTTTGTATAGGTCTTTTGTGTATTTATTTTGGTGTTAAATCAACCGATTAGATGTGCCATTCCTTATCATCAGAAGCATGTTTTTTTTTATATTTACTTCTAAAACATATCT
This sequence comes from Euborellia annulipes, assembly GCA_023213315.1. NCBI lineage: Eukaryota > Metazoa > Arthropoda > Insecta > Dermaptera > Anisolabididae > Euborellia > Euborellia annulipes. The sequence continues at coordinate 91,264 of JAKCPI010030936.1, forward strand.
CTTCAGTTATACGTGTATATATCACATACTGGAAGGATTCTCTAAAGTAACTTAACTTGGTTTCTTTCATAAGATTATCTTATTTATTTATTTATTATTACATTTTGCTCTTTCAGTTGCTTTTTTCTAGTTCAATGAAGTTTCTTGAACTTTCTCGACAAATATTTGAATACAATTTTGTAGAGATTTGAATTTGAATTACTATAAGTAACAAAAATAATTAGATTTAAACTTTCGACCGTTGGTTCTCGTTGAAACATTTTGTAAATTAAAATTAATTATACAAATTAAACACTAAATTATTTGTTTCAAAGGTTTTATTAATTAAAAAATTTAAACTTGAAACGTATTTCGACAATTCCTTGTCATCATCAGAAGTGATTACATTTTAATACATCAACATGTATAAGAATGTAATCACTTCTGATGATGACAAGGAATTGTCGAAATACGTATCAAGTTTAAATTTTTTAATTAATAAAACCTTTGAAACAAATAACCTAGTGTTTAATTTGTATATTTAATTTTAAAATAATTAGACAAGAGTTAGATCATTTTCTTAAAGTTTTTATTTAGAAAAATAGGAACAAAGTCTATGGCCTCAGATGCCGAAAAAAGTGCTATTGATTATTTTGTTTAAGATTTCAGATTAGGTATTATTCGGTATATTATTATTAGTTTTTTATTTTTTTTTTTTTAGTTAGCCGCTTCTTCTCTATCTATATATAGATACGTATACGTCATAAATTAATTTAAGAATTTTAAAGATTTTGCCTGCAATATTTCTAATATGCAACCAAACACGCATGTCTGGTTTTGATTGCTGGTCTTTTTAATAAAAAGTAAAAAAGAGTCATCAAAGGAGAACAAATTAAAAAAATTTTAATAAACCGAAATAGAAAATTAACCCTATTTTTTTCGCACTTTTTATTTCCAAATTTACAAAATTTCTACTAATATTTCGGCCACATCACAACCAAGACTAAAAATATATTGTCAGAACAAGATTAAATATAAAGAACATATTATAATTATAGGTTAACAAAAAGAACATTAATGTACTTACAATTTAAAGCTGGAAAAATTCACAAAAAATAAAATAAACTTTCTCGGCTTATTAGATACAAAACTTTTTTTTTTAAATATACATTAGCTCGTTTGTATCTGATAAGCCGAGCAAGTTTATTTTATTTTTTTTTAAGTTTCCCAGCTTTAAATTGTAAGAACATAAATGTTCTTTTTGTTTATAATTATAATATGTATTTTATAATTAATCTTATTCTAACAATATATTTTTAGTCTAGGCTATGATCCGTAGAAATTTTGTATATTTAGAAATAAAAAGTGTGTTACAATTTATTAATAATTATTTTCGCCATTTATTTTAAAATTATAATAAAAATTTTTATTTTATACGCAGATAGAGCTCTTCTTCAGTATAGTGAAATAAATTACAATCAATTTCTTGGCGAATTAATTATTATTATTGTCAGGAAATTGATTAAATCATTCACAACATTTTATTGAATATTCGGTGTTATTGTTTAAATTTCTAGAATACAAAATTTTAGATTTTGTCAGGGGAGTTAGGCAACCTTGTTCCTAATTTTGCCATGCAACATAGAAGTGGTTTACTCAAATTACTTGCTCACTATTGTTTGTGTGAATTTTATTCTTTTATCCTTTAGGGAAAAAAAAATTCATTTAATACAAATATGGATCTTTGTTAATACGCCTTTGTATCCGACCAAATAAATTTATACATATTTTTTTTATTTACCTAACTTTAATGTTTTTATAATTACAAAGATAGGGAAAAACAAATGGTCATGGAATTTTTCTTCATGATATATTTAGAGGTTCGCATTTAATTAACAAGCTATCCCTAGAATAAGCTAGTTGACTATGACTTTCGAGTCTTTTCATATCTAGTTAAGATAATCATATGATTAAATCAGAGCCCAGATCGTAGTTAATTAGTTAGGACCTAAAGTTCAGTATAAGACCTAACTAATGGGTGAAACACAAGCCTTCTTGATTTATTTTTTTAGAAATTTTTAATTTTTTGTTAAGTATTTAAATAGCTTTAAATAATTATTTTAAGAAAAGTAGATTTTGAGAAAAGTAGATTTCTAGCTGGATAAATTTTTATTCATCCTGTTTCTCAATAATTATTTTAATTTTTAAAATTTATTTTAATTGATTTTTATTTTTAATAATTTTTATAAATGATATCTTTTTACTTTCTCTTACTCTATATATGAAATATATAGAGAGAAAGTATTCGACTTTTAAGTTGCTAACTTCACAAAACTTTCCTCATACCCATGGGCGTAACTAGGGGGTGTCGCCCCCCGGGGCCGCCCCCCAGAAGGCTCGTGTCTCCCCCCAGAAAGCTCCCCCAAGAAAAATTGAGAAAATATGGGGCTCTCCAGGTCCCCTGGAGGATAGCTGGTCCCATGCCCCCCCCCCAGCGAGGATGGCTGGTCCCATGGCCCCCTGCCAAATTCTCTAGTTACGCCCATGCTTATACCTCAGATAGCTAAGACCCAAAGTTCTTATATGTGAATTATATTATTATATGAGAAAAAACACATTTTTTAAAATTCGAAAGTTAAGTGTGTTCATGTTAACTATATCGATGATTTACTATCGGTCGGATAAGTTTGCTAATTGACTGGAAGTGAAGCAACCGGCCCTTAAACTCTTTAATTGATTAGTAGGATAGTATTTTTTTTATTTTTCAGAATAATAAAAAACAATATTTAACTGTGATCTATTAGTATTAAATAATTTGTGCTTAATGATTAGCTCAAACGTTCAATTTTATATACAAATAAACCACGGCTAAATGAAAAACATTGTTTATTTTTTAATGATAACAACTTCAATTCAAAAACTCAATCAGATGCCATAAAAAGGCGAACAGCTGCGAAAAATAGTAAACTAAATCGCGCAAAAAAAAAAAACGAATCTCTCTCAAGGATAGGATTGTTCAGTGAGGATAAATAAACAAATTACGTACGTGTACTTTCTCAAGTCGAATTTCAAATATCTTCGACTTGTTCTTATCGAGTCAAGTCAGGAAGGGAAACATTTTCACGACTAACTCGTTTCTCCCCACCACTCTATTAGTTATTGGCAACTACATGCATGTGTCTACAAAACAATATTTTTTATTTTATTTATTTTTGAAATGTACATAGGGCTTTCTAACCCCTCTTAGTGTACAAATTTATGACAAAAAACAAGTCCATACAACAATGTTATTAATATTTTAAAATACTGAGTTTAGAAGCCATTCGCATTTTTGTGAAAGACACGGTGGCTTTTAAAATGGATTATTATTTTAAAAAGACTGGGGGAGTTAGACGAACAATTCTTGGAAGTACTGTATCCCTCCTCTTCAATTACTTGATAAGAACTATTAGTCATATATATATTTGAAATTGAAATCTTTCTAATCACTTTATATTTAAATTTCATCAGATTTATATTTTATTTATGTTGTAATAATAAATTTACAGCCTGAACCCAGTTGTAGTAGTAGTAGTACTAATACTAATGCTCACAGAAACTCAGGTAATTTTACAATAAAATCCGTTGTTTGTTTAGGTCAGATTTCGGGCTGGAAACGTCAGAATAGTCATACTTGAATTTAATTCTCCTATTAAAGCACCATATGTATTAATTATTTATTAAAAATATAAATAATTCATATAAAATGTGGTCTATAATTAAAAACTTCTATTACATTAAAACTTATGATCTAGTATTTGTAATTTTTTTTTCTATGTTTGTTGAAAGTAGGCCTATTATTAATTATTTATTTATTTAATTTCTTATTACAATACTAATATTGAATGTAGCTAATTAAAAAAAAACTAGAAAAATTTCTCTATACACGTAATTTATTTTAACGTTTAAAAAATATTATATAAATCGACTAGGGCGGCTTTGATTTGTTAAAATATGTTTTTTGCCATGTCATTTCCTGTGCTGTCATTTTGACATTTCAAATATTACCAGCATGATTAAAATGTTGCCAAAATATAAAAAAAAAAATTTAATTATTTTGAAAAGTTAAATAAAGTAATCCCTTAAAAAAAAAAAAGTTTGATTGATTTTTATGTAAAAATTAAGGATATTATACATTTTAAAACAATTTTTTTTTTTGTACGTAATCTAATACAATCGATAGCTTTGAATGATTTGCATTAATATTAATCCCTAAATTATATAAATTATTACACCTGGAATTTAAAAATTATCCTAAATAATTTTATTTAATTTTTTCTGCTGCCTTTTTCATGTAAAAACTTTCTTTTACTTTCTCTTACCCTATATATAAAATTTATAGAGAGAAAGTCATGTCAAAAATTCGATGTGGAGTAGATATACTGTAAACGTTTTGAGGCCCCTGAGTCCAAAAAAGTGGGGACCCTCAAAATGATCTGTCTGTGAACAAAGTATCTCGGGAACGAAAAGAGCTAGGAGGTTGAAATTTTATATTTAAGTTTGGCACTCCCCTCTAAGAGGTGAAAATAAGCTTTTGAACAAAATCGGCCAAAAAGTACTAGTACTTTTCTAATGTACTTTGTATTAACCATCATTTTAACGTTTACAAAAACAAGAGATGTTCTGGAACCATGTTCCTTGGAACACATTTCTCAACACTGAGAGGTTACATACATACCATGGTATTCATAAGATACAAAAAATAATTTTATCACAGTCCGCCATTCTCTTCCCCCGTCCATAGCAAGGCGCGGAATGGGGGGGGGGGCCCCAGGGGGGGGGGGGGGGAAAAATTTAAAAAAATTTAAAAAAAAAAAAGTTCAAACATAATCACAATCAGGAAACAATCAGTAGAGTTGCTCTGACAAAAAAAAAATGTCCAGATAATAACTATCACAGTTAAGATGGCAAGAAAAAAATGACAAAACAAAATTTATCACAGTAGAATTGACAAAAAGAAAAATGACTAACAGTAAGACAAAAATTATCACAGTTTAATTGACAGAAGACAAAAATGACTAGACATTATCACAGTTGTTCTGACAGAGCTTTTTCACTTTACTGGTGTACTTTTTCAGTTTTTTTCGATTTTCTCAAAATTAGCTCCGACGATTTTGATTAAAATTCATAAATTAACTATTTTTTAGATGCTCTTTAAAAAGTATATCAGTGAAATTACACTTTAATGATATGGAACCATTTTATGAATCGCGTGGGCAAGTTTGGAACTTGGGTGCAAAACTAAATATATCTCGACACAAAAAATTTGGTGTGACAAGCACACTACACAACTTCTCTTACCGAAGGGTAAGAAAAAATTGTGTGCTGTGCGACTAGTCACACCAGATTTTTTTATTTATTTTGAACATTTTACTAATATTTCCTTATCTAATAATATTCAAATCATTGAATTCATTGATTTAAATTAATTACCAGATAAGAAGACAATTTAATTAAAATAATATAATTTTTTTTTTGAATTTTATAAAATCGAAAGTCAGATAAATTGGATTATTGACTTGCCAAGTAAAAAAGTTTCCTAAAAATAAAACTCTTAAAGTCGATAAAAAGAATTGAACATTTGAGCCTACATCTTATTTATTTAAAAAAGCATATTTTCTCAATTGAATTTTTTTTTTTTTAATGCAAATTATTAATACTCATATATATTTTTGTTCCATTGAAATAACAAATTAATTTGATTTTATATTTGAATAAAAATGTATAAAATATATATTAAAAAACTCGGAGAATTCTAATTGAATTATTATTAAATTAAATTATGATCATTTTACGGTTCTTAATTAAAAAAATTCGGAAAATTCCAAGAATATAAAATAAATTAAAAGTTCACTTAACTATCTGACGTCATTTAATTTGTTACTTTTCGCATTATTTTTCCTATTAAAATTTAGTTTTATAATATTGTTAAATTCACCAGCCAAACTTTCTTAAGTGAGTACTTAGATGGTTATTTAACTTAATTTATTCAAATTGTAAATACTTAATAAATATAAATGGATGCTTGGCTCTGGTTAGCTAATTAGAGAGTTTTGAAAGGAAACGCTCAACCAGAAGACGAAATAAAAGAAATTCTTGCACCGTTAATTAAATAAACTACTTCTTGAGGGCGGAAAATTATAGGGGTTTTAATAGATCATTAAATTAAATAAAAACAATTAAAAATTGCAAACAAAAAAAAAAAACAAATAAACAATTGTCGAGCGTATAATATTTGAAAGAAATTCAGGGGGATTACTCGAATTTTTTGTTGCGCCTGTTCGTCCAAGTGGAAAAAAATAATTTTTTTAGAAAATTATTGTCGGAGATTTTTATTGGGATGACGACTGAATTGGAATTATACAGTTTCGGTCAACAATATGACCATCTTCAGGCCTGAGAAAACAAAAAAACTATCTATATATACAGGGGATTGACAAAATAATATGAACACCGGACAATATACAATATTTATTAATTAATTATGTGTTGAGTCACCATTTGCTTATAGAAATTTTTACTGCTTATTTGGGAGTACTCTAGGATGTCTATCCTAAGTTTTCGACCCTGAGGGCCCTGTGCTAACTTAGGGGCAGGGGAGGGGGAGGGGGACAAAAACATCAATATTTTACGACTTTTTTCAATTTTTATTTTTTTTATATCTCGTAAACTAAGCATATTTTCTGCACCATAGTACATTAGAAAGTTGTAGAGTATTAAATTTGTTAAAATTTGGTTGATAAAACGAATTTGTAGACCCAATATTAACCGAGATACGGCCGATCAAAGTTAAACAAAGTTTCTTGAAATGTAAAACAAACAGAAAATTCGTTCGGTCGTATCGCGGTTAAAATTAGATTTACAAATTCGATTTATCAGCCGAATTTTAGCAAATTTAATACTCTACAACTTTCTAATGTACTATGGTGCAGAAAATATGTTTAGTTTACGAGATATAAGCGAAAAACTGAAAAAGGTCCAAAGTTTCTCGAAATGTAAAAATATATAGAAATTTTGATCGGCCTTATCTCGGTTAATATTGAGTCTACGCATTCGTTTTATCAATGAAATTTTAGAAAATTAAATGCCTTACAACTTTCTAATGTACTATGGTTCACAAAATATGCTTAGTTTACGAGATATAAGCAAAAAACTGAAAAAAGTTTTGAGGTTTTTGCACCCCCCTCCCCCCAAGTTAGCACAGGGACCTCGAAGTCGAAAACTTAAAGTAGACATCCTAGAGTACCCCCGAATAACTTGTAAAAACATAGATGAAGAATTTGATAACAGTTTCATTTTCTGTTTTTGTTTATTGTCACAGACAGAGAAATAATGGTTTACTATAGCCAATATAAAATAAAAAGAACACGATTTGAAAATTGCCAATCACTGGTTAAGGGAAAAGATCGTCAACCATTTATGGTGAAAAATTATAATTTTTATGTTTAGTATACACTTGCTTCTTATTCCATATTCTGACCTATTTTATTTCTAGCATCTGGTTAGAATTGTTAAAATTAAGATTCATCAAGAGATAGTCTTGAAATCAATAGTTAAGCTCGCCTCCTTTATTCTTTTCTTTTTGAAAACTTTTGAAAGGTTCTTCACTTTTTAGTCGAGAGCAGAATATTCAAGCCTTTTATCAACCTCTTTACAATAAAAACAAAAGAATTCACCAATACTAGCTTTTTTTTTATATTAATAGATAAAATAATCATTGGTAATCAAACACAACAAATAAACATACTCACAAAAATTGTTTAATATCAGAGGCCTACCGAGGGGGCCTGGGGCGGCACTAGAAGAGGGGGCCTTATATTGAATTTTTTTTTTGGGGGGTGCTCATCTTTAAATATCCCTCTCCTCCATACACAAAAATATTTTTAAAATACCGTATATCCCTGAACACCAAGGGGTCAGAGCATCTCAAAGAGAAATTTTCATTAATTTTTTTTTTTTAATCTAAATTTTTCCGTTTTTACTTGAGCCCTGAGAGCCCCGAGGCCTCTCAAAGAGAAATTTTCATTAAATTTTGTTTATTTTTTTTATCTAAATTTTTTCGTTTTTACTTGAGCCCTGAGGGCCCCTCTCAAAGAGAAATTTTCATTAAATTTTTTTTTTATAAATATATTGGGGCCTATACCGGCTCGGGGCGGACCCCTCCCTTGGTACGCCACTGTTTAATATTCCTATGATTTTGTTAAGTATAAATATTTTATTCAAATGAATAGATCCTGAAAACTATTTAACTAAAAGATTCAAAATGCCCGAATTAGATTTGCAACTAAATTAAAAAATCTGGTGTGATTGGTCGCACAGCATACAACTTTCTTTTAGGTAAATGGAAGTTGTATTCTGTGCTTACCACATCAGATTTTTTTGTGTCTAAACCCAGAAAAACTTTTACCACGGCATCGATTCTCCTATTCTTTCCTATTAAAATTGTAAGTAAATATACAAGAGTAAAGTGTGCTTCAAACAATATTGAACGCAAAATGAGAATATATATTTTAAAGAGTATCTAAAAAATTATTGATTTATGAACTTTAAACAAAATCGTTAGATCGAATTTTGAGAAAATCGAAAAAAACTGAAAAAGTACATTAGTAAAGTACTAGTATTCTTTGGCCGATTTTATTTAAAAGATTATTTTACCGTCTCAGGAAGGCAACTAACTTAAATATAAAATTGCAACCTCGTAGCTTTATGCTTTATTTTGAACACACACATACAGATATACCAACTATTGCAATAGTATTGAGACTAAAGCCCGGTAGTTAGGCAGCCAAAATGGCAGCTTGTCTGTGTGAGTAAGCAGACAATAGACTTAACGTCTCTTTTTGCCTAAAGAATTGGCATAACAATTTATCTTTTTAATATAAATTTCAAGATACATCGAAATAAAAATTATCTCAATGTTTTAATAAAAAAAAAAGTTTGGTGACCGTGTGTTATTTGGGCTGCCTAACTACTAGTCTCAATACTCTTGCAATAGATAGTACAGTACATACTATTTATTTTGCGGGATCCACTTTTTTGAATTGTTTCCTCGACATCAATTTTTGACATGAATGCAATATTTTCTCTCTATAATAGTAAGAAAAAATTAAAAGAAACTAATTAAAGATATTCCTTGTAAAACTTGTTATATAGTTCTGGTGATGGTCCTATATGTGACCGAATCGTCAGCCTGAGTTACTGTATAAGATTCATCAATCAACAAAAGAAATAACCATCGACTTTTTTTACACAAATTTTTTTTTTACCTACTAATAAAGAAGAAAATCCAAAATAAGACTCAAATTTAGATCACTTATTATGTTTAATAATGTAAAGTGGAGGAAAAATTATTTTCATAACAAACAAATCGGGGTTAAAAGTTCAACTCTGAAACAGGTCAGAAATGAATATCAAGTTTCATATTAATATTAAGCAAAACCCACGCAAGGAAATTTTGTTTTTCATGCACAAGGTGTTTCAAAAAGAAATTTTACATGCTTATGAATTTCGTATATAAAATCACTCATTGATTTAGTAGAAAATTTCGTCTTTATTTTAAAATATTCTACTGCAAGAAGAACCATGGCAACTGTTTGCCTCTGTATTCCCAAGTTTATTTATTTATTTATTTATAAAAGCAAACAAAAATACACCTGATCTTATAAAATAATCATGATGTTTAATTGCTTAATCTTTCAAAATATTTGACGCTTCTTTATTTTTAATATAGTTTTGGTTTAATTAATTATAAAAATAATGGCAAATGGAATCTTTAAATAAATTAAAAATAAAACGAGCTTCCTCCTTATTCATAATATAAAACAAAACTTTTTACGTCGTTATTAAAAATGTATAGAGTTAAGGAAGTTAACAAAATCGGATCTGAAATAGAATAAATAAAATAAATACTCATAATCAGGTCTATTCTCTAAACAAAAACGTTATCTTTTAACAGCATTAATTCATTTTAACACTTCCTTGCCGCAAATTGCTATTTTGTAAGCAAAAACTTTAAAGTCAAAGAAAGCGTTAACATAGTGTTAAAATTTGATGTCATGTCTAGAGGGTGCATTTAATATTTAACGCCGTATTTAATGCATAAAAATGGCGTCTTTAGCCTAAAAAAAAGTAAGGTTATGATTTTGACAGTTTTGAAATAAAACCAACATGTTAACGTCGCTGTTAAAACTTTGTTTAGAGAATAGCATTTTTTAACGCTGGCGTATCAGATAGGCTAACTATAGATGGAAAAATAACAAATCAAGCGAGGGGTGTAAAAACACGAACAAGCAGAAAGCTGAATCGTTAACATCTGGTGCTAAAAAATAAAATATTAACGTCACTGTCAAAACTTGGTTTAGAGAATAACATTTTTTAACGCTGATGTTATTACTTTAAATTTTAACACCCATTTGTTGATATTAAATTTTAACGTCACTGTTAAAACATGGTTTAGAGAATAGAATTTTTTGACGCTGGTGTTATTAGTTTAAATTTTAACACCTATTTGTTGATGTTAAATTTTAAAGTCTGTTTTTAGAGAATAGACCTGAATATCGGAATTTTATTATGAACTTGAGCAGGACTGGCGGGGAATTTATTTAAAAAATAGAAATATTGAAATGAATAGGTAGTCGCTTAATCAGGACAAATTATTCTGGTCCCGTTGCGCCCCCCGTTAAGTAGAATACACTCCTACAGCTTATTTATCAAGCTGTTTTATTTTTTTTTTTTTATTAAAACGGGTGGAACATTAACATAATCAAATATTTCTGAGAAAGGGCTAAGCCGCTTTTAGCATTTAATAAGGGATATGAAAGATTAAATTTTTTAAAGTCCTTTTTTAAATTATTAGCATAATTAACTTAAAAGACGAGACATGGTGACATGAAAAACATTCTTTCAAAAAGAGACAAAATTTCACTTTTCAACTCAATCTTAATTTTGATTTATAGCAAGTGTGTAAGCTTTTATCCGATCGTTCTTCGCGTGTATTTATTATATTTGTATTTTCTTTAAATCACACAAATCCTTGCCTCTTGGGGCTTTAGAATTTGCATTTTTTTTTTTAACATTTGTACCTTTTTTATCTTCAATTTTTTTTTTTATAACTAATAAATATTTCATAAAATTTAATTAAAAATAATAATATTAAGCTTTATGGATTTTTGTTGCTTTTTGATATCTCTAATAAATTTTTAATTCAAATAAAAAATTCATTCGCCTTAATGGAAAATCAAATTAAAATAAAAAATTAAGCAGACTTTAAATTATTTAATTTGTGGAAATAACTAAAATGAGAGTGGATATACCCTAGTAGATGAAGAATTGGCATAAAGAATGTAAAAATAAATACCAGTCTTAACGTGAATATCGAAATTTATATTTCATTCGAATTTTTTTTTGTATTAATATTAAATTCAACTAAATATCTCTATAATAATTAACAAACGAAATTAATGTAGTATTAAAAGGGAGAATTTGATTATTAAATGCCAATGGAAATAGTTGAAAATTTAATTTAAAATATTTTATTTAATTTTTAATTAACCTTAATTATAGTAATGATCGTTATTAAAATAAATTTTACATTTAATTTAATATTGATAGCTTATCATTTTCAGAAAAGTGGATGAGCCTGTAATTCAAATTGAAAACCGATAATAGTAGCCAAGGAAATAAAAAAATTATTTTTGATTGACGATATTTCGGTTGCCAATCGGAATCTTCATCAAAGCAATCAATTGTTAAATATATAAAATGAAAACTAATTCAATTGGAAACCGAAACGTTGACAATCAAAATAAGTTTTTTATTTAATTTCCTTGGCTGAAAGATTATCTAGATATTTTTAAAATAAAAATTTTCATACAGTAGAGCCTCGCTTAGCGAGTAAAACAAATTGTAAAAGAATGACTTGCTTAACGAGCGACGTTTCGCATAACAAGTGACGAGGATGATGCGCATGATACATCAGCCTTGTCATAAAGAGTTCTATGGCGAGAATCTTATTATTTCGCATAACGAGTGTTTCGCTTTACGAGCATGATTATGGAACGAATTATGTTCGTTAAACGAGATTCCACTGTATGGGATAAAACACAAATAGAATTGCAGATCCTTTATTTTATCTTTAATTCAAATCATGAAGATATTATTTAAAAATATTTCAAATGTTTTCAAATAATATATAGACCTAAATACGTGGGAATCCATTTTATATGTAATTTACAATACATAATAGAGCACAAGTGGGAAATGCCAACCCTCGAAGCCATCCATATGAAATGTATTAATGGTTAAATAAATCCTGAATTCAGGCTGGCAGGTGATGTTTTATAAATGAGTCATTCTAAACATAAGAAAAATTAAAAAAAAAAATTTGCCTCCTTTTTTACTTTCTCATATACGAAGTAGAGAAAGTATCGGTATTGTAATCATCAAAAAATTATACTTTGATGGGAATCCCCCGAGAAAGTCTAGAAGAATTTATTAGATATATAAATTAAATTTGGCGCCTTTTTTAGTAATATATATAAAATAAAAAATGTCAACGCTTAGTAACGATATTTTAAATTCGAAGATATCTAATATTCCCTAGCTGATTGATTTACAATCAAATCAACAATTTTAGAAAAATAAAAAAACATTTACTGAATTTTATAGCTACCTTTTTAATTTAAAAACCTCTTAGAAATATTTGATTGATGTATTTTACCGAAAGAACATTTCTCTTTAATGAAGAAAACTAAATCGAAACCTGGATCACGAATAACGAATGAAAATTTACAAGCAATTTTATGGTTGTCATATTAAATGAAATTAAATCTCGATATATAGTCAAGATAAAAAGAATAGACGTGAATGAACAATGAATTCTGTTAAGTGCTAAATTTAATACAATGTAATAATATTCTTCTTCGATAACGTTAAAATTATAATAGGAATAAATGAAATATTTCACGTATTGAAAAAAAGCCAAGTTGGTTGCTGCCATCATTGTTTATCTCTAAATTAACTCTGCCGTCTGATAATAGAATCACTTGGACTTATCCATGAGAGATGGAAGTCAGAGAGAAATAAACTCAGACTTGTTTATATTGAACACAGCCGGCGCAAATTAAGCAATTGCCTAGGGCGCAATACACGAAAAGGCGCGGGAAACTCGTGGTCGTGGTATCTATATACTCACAAAGGGTAAAACACTCGATCAATTATTGAGTTGTTTATTTTTAATTTCGACAAGGAAAAAAATGTGAAATTTTATTTTAAAGAAATATCCAATTTATAAAATAAAATAGCCTTAGCTTGTATTGAATTCTTATTAATAGTAGAAGTCAATTTTAGTTCATCCCATTATATTTATTTTCTCTCTATTTTGATTCTACGGTAGATACATCTTCCATTTAGAGTTCAATTTTCCTTTCACTGTTTTTCGTTTAATCTCGATTTATTTCATTGTTTCTTTTTTTTTTTTTTACTTTCTAAAGCGAAATAACGAGTTTTACTCTATTATTTTATTTCGTTACAAATAATAATCATTTCTCTTATATATGAATCAATTATTATCAACGTTGGTGTGATCTGGTAATAAATAATATAAAATTTCTTTTCAGAGACTCAAAATTTAAGATGATCTTGAAAAAAGATTTCGAATTATCAGAACAAAAACATTCATAAATACAGAGTCAATAAATAAATAAATTTATTATTATTATTATTAGACTGATGGACGACATTTTATGATCGAAAAAAGAGTATTTTAATTTTTCAAACATTATTGTTGGTATCAAAAATAAGTAAAGAATCCTTTATTTATGTTTATTAAAGCTTCTGTGGTTTGTATTACTATTATTATGGGGAGTATTTAATTATAGACATTTGTATATTAATTATTAATTAAAAATATAAATACTGTACAACGTTTCGTCTGCTTATTTTGCAGTCGTTTTCAAGTATTTGCTCGGACTTAAGTGAACTAACCTCTAAGAGACGCTTACGTGAAGTTAGTTTTATGCAATGAGATATGTGGATTTGTAGATGGCGTTAACGTAATTGCCCATAAAATACTACTAACTATAGATGTCTCTTAGAGGTTAGTTTACTTTCGTCGGAGCAAGTGCACAGTACTTGAAAACGATTGCAGAATAAGCAGTCGAAACGTTGTACATTATTTATATTTTTAATAAATAATTAATACAAATGTGATCTATAATTAAAAACTCCCATAATAATAATTAATTAATTAGTCTAAATTGAATAGTATCCTAATTTGTGTATTAGCCTATATAAAACATAGATAGAACATTGATTTTCATGTAGAGTACCTTAATGAGAAAGTAAAATAGTTGGTCTACTTATTTTTGATACGCTTATTATGTCGGCGCCACTCTTAACCATCAGCCTAGAGCTTAGGCAACCACAAAGCTTAGCTGTAGGATGTGTTGTCTCATAAGTAGCATATCCACTTCAATTCTATTAAAGAAGATTTATTTATTTTTTGTTTGTCTAAGCTCTAGACTAGTGGTTAACACTGGCGCCAATTCTAATAAAAAACAAAAATAATAATAATATAAATTTAAAAATAATTACATAATAACTAAATTTATAAATTAACTATTATATCAACGATGTCGATGAAAGAGGTGACTATACAACGATTAGATCAATAAATCAAAACGATTTGAAGTAATTTAGCCAAAAGATTTTTCTTTCAAATTATTTAATAACTTAGGGCCGGTTACTTTTCTTCTAGTCAACTAGCAAACTTATCCGACAGATAGTAAATCAAAGATATAGTAAATACGAACACGCTTAACCTTCGAGTTTAAAAATATATATTTGTTCACATATAAATAGCTATCTAAGGAATAAGGAAAGCTTTGTGAAGTTATTAACTTAATAAAGACCTCATTTATAAAAATTATTAAAAATAAAAATTAATTAAAATAAATATTAAAAAAATAAATCTAATTAATTTTTAAACAAAAATTTCATTATTATGGGAGTTATTAATTATAGACATCATTTTGTTATTAATTATTTATTATAAATATAAATACTGTACAATGTTTCGACTACTTAATTTGCAGTCGTTTTCAAGTACTATGCACTTGCTCCGATTCAAGTAAATCAAGTCAATCGGAGCAAGTGCTCAGTACTTGAAAACGACTGCAGATTAAGTAGTCGAAACATTGTACAGTATTTATATTTATAATAAATAATTGATAACAAAATGTGGTCTATAATTAATAACTCCCATAATAATAATAATAATAATACAAACCACAAAAGCTTTAATAAACAAATTTAAAAATTTTCAAAAAAATGTGTTTCTAGTTTCACCCCTTAATCCTTTACCGAACTTTGGGTCTTAGCTAACTACTATCTGGGCTCTTTTTTAATCATATGATTAGCTCAACTATAATTATAACTGAAAAGACTTGAAATTCATAGTCTAGCTTATCCGAGGGATAGCTAGTTAATTAGAAATGATGCAGAGTTTTTAATTTAATACACGTTTGCTCCTATAAAAAAATTTTTTTTAATAAGTCGGCCAATCTATTTATATAATTCGGTAATGTCTGTCTGTCTGTCGCGCTCTATTTGGGCAACTTTCCGTTGGAATTTTGAAACGAAATTTTATATTAGGTATTACAAAAAAATTATTTTTGTCCCGAAATTTCTATAACTTTTTGAGTTATTAATTCCTAAAGTTACGATTTCTCCTATAGGAAATATGTATTCTTTGCATTTATGTATTCTATGAATGTAATCAAATCCTCAAGCAGGCACTGAATTGGAATAGAAATGATTATACAATTTTTCTTATTATATCAAAATTACAATCCATTGTTCAACCGGGAATCTGTTTTTCGTACATTTGTTGTATTTCTTTCAATCTATCCCCATCCAAAAATGATTCATTAAAAAAAAATTCCTTTTCTGCTTTTTTTTTTTTAAACTACAATTTGATGGGTTTTTCCATAAATCGCCATAAGTGTGATTTTTGACATGTCGGTTGACGGCGGGGGCGAGAAATTCCTCCTCGTGGTGTAGATACTCCCTCTCACAGGGGGGGAGGCTAAGGGGGTGGTGTTAGGCCCCATGGCATGTCGATAGAGGCGAGGCGCAAGCCAGCGGCGCTTGCACCATCTAGCGGGTGGTGCAGGAGGTAACGGCGCCGCTAGCGGTTGTCGAACTCTGACGGGGTACGAAGGGGGCGCCGCCACTGCACGCACTCGATACTTTCTCCTCGCTCAGTTTAGTAGCATGCGATCGGGGTTAGTAATCGCCGGTGCCTTATACATACACATTCCATACACATATATAAATAGATAACATTCCTTTTGTTCCTTGTTATTTGATAGATCACACCTATTAACGTGTTCATTGATTAGATTTTTTTTTTATATATATATAAACATCGTATTAGTACGATTTAGTGAGTTTTACACACATTGTCTTGTTCTTTTACTTTTGATAGATCTCCTGAATCAATAACCGAGTGCGTTGATTGGATCATCCACTTATTTATATACATATATATCAATATACATATTCGTAAATGAATTAGTAAGTTCAATCATAATCCTTTATTAGATTTTAGATAAATCCAAAGTCCTCTCTCTTTTAGTGAGATAACTAAACTCCTCTTAATTATAATCGTGATCATTATTTACTTTCCGAGACAGTTGACAGGTGGAAATGACTGTTGACTGTTTGGGTTGTTTCCGTAGAAGAGATTGATGAGTGTTTTTGAAGGTTTGGTCGGTTTGTTAGCCAGCAGCAGACTGCATGTCGCCATCATCTCCTTGGCTCTCTCGGAGTATCGATTGCTTTGTCCCAGATCCGCCAAGGCCGAAAATTCACTCGATCTAATGTCAATGCTTCCCTCTTCATAATCCGACATTTCAAAACAATTAACACGAGGTGGATTTAATTTTTTTTTTTAAATTCACAATTGTTACAAGAAATTGATATAGGGAAATTTTAAAAATTAAAAACACTAAGTTTCAAAGATTTATTAAAAATTAATATTTTGACACTCACATGTCATCAGATTTTAATTATAATATAAAGTATAATAATTTGGCATTAGATTTTAATATTTTTGATAATGAGTGTCTAGGTGTTAAAAAATTATCAATTTTTTAAAAACTTGTAACCTAGTGTTTTTAATTTGATTTTTTTTTAAAATATTTTCATATACATAATAGTTCAACTAGAGCCAATGGTTGATAGTTTAAATTTAATGATAATTAAAATAATTTAATAATAATTAAAAGTAAACACTAGGTTAAGTTTAAAAAAGGAGTTTTATTTGGTTTATGTACATTTCAATGTTAAAACCAGTGGCGTCATTTTAACTTTTTCTTGGGGGGGGGGGGGCAAACATTTTTTTTTCTTAAAATTTCCTTACAAATAGGTACTCAAATTTGGCCAAAACATTTAATTTAATTAATTGTTTAATTTTGTACAGTTTGTATACTCGTAGATGTATTTTGGAGATTTTTATTTAGAATAATATAAAATTTTATAAAAATCTGAGCCCTTGGGAGGGGGGGGCCAATGCCCCCCCCCCCCAATGACGCCACTGGTTAAAACATCATCAGAACCTTATTACAAACTCAACTACGCAATAAGGTTCTGATGAAGATGTTTTAACATCAAAATGTACATAAACCAAATAAAACTCCATTTTTAAACTAGACCTAGTGTTTACTTTTAATTATTATTAAATTATTTTAATTTTAAAAATGTTTAAACTAGTACCTACGGTGAATTTAGATTATATATATATTGTAATTAGAATTTTATTTTTAGATAAGTTTAAAGTTTACTCAAATGTTTTTTACTTTCTCTTACCCTATATATGAAATATATAGAGAGAGAAAGTATTTTTAATATTATGATAAAAAATGATTATGAAGAGTGAATTTCTAATAGATATATTCAATATTTATTATAAACATCATTATTTTTATTATAATATATAAAATATTTTAATTTTAAACTGGTAACCGTTGGCTCTAGTTAAAACATTATGCTTTAATAGGAGAATTAAATTCAAATATGATACACAAGGTTTTTTGTTTCCTTACAAATAGGTACTATTATCGAATTATTATTATCGAAATACGTATAAAGTGTTAATGTTAAATAAATAAATCATTGAAACAAAAAACCTTGTGTATCATATTTGAATTTAACTCTCCTATTAAAAAATAAAATATTTTAATAAAAAAGAAAAAAATTTATTTTAGTATTTAATTTAAAAATGTTAACAATTCATCCACTATCATAAATAAAAGACATTTTGGCATTAATCATGTTTTATTATTTAGTAATAATTAATAATACAAAAAATATGTTACTAGCTACAATAAAACAATGGTCTGGCGGGGAGGGGAAGGGGGGACGGCCCAGGCGATCGCCACCCCCTCTTTCTTTCTAGAAAGAAAATTTCAAATATATATATTTTAATATTTTAAAATAAAGTCATAAGGCTTATTTATGGCATTTAATAGTACAAAATTTGACAAAAAATTGTCTTCATATCTCCGAATTTTGTAAAAAAAAATGTCTGTGATTTTTTGACAATTAAAAACTTTTTTTTTGCAGAGGTTTACAATAAGTAGAAAAATTTTTATTGTCTGCTGATTATTATAATCATTTTTTTTTTTTTTTTTTTGAAAAAATGGTTTTTCAGAAAAATAAATAAAACACCTCCTCCCGAAATTGTTCCATGGATCGGGGGGGGGGATAGAAGGGGGTTCTACCACTATTTCTGTTAGCGTTTACTTATCAAAGTGAATGCATCACCTGTTGATGGGTGCAGAAATAGAGACCCAAACTTGGAATTTTATTGTAAGTTAGTAACATTTTTTGTATTATTAATTACTAATTAATAAAGCACAAATAATGCCAAAAAAATTATTTATTTTAATAACAATCAATGAGACTATAAAAGAAAACTCGTCTATGTCAAATATAGAATAGAAAAGCGTTCTGAGACCACAGGCCAACAATTTTATTTTTTAACACTGATGGAAAATTTTTTATATTTTTATATATAATCTTCAAATCTTATTATATAGAGATTGGGGGGGGGGGGTGATTATAATTGCTTATATTCAATTTTAGAGAATTTATAATAGAAGGATGGAGATATCCGCCAAATTGGAATGCTCGAGATTCAATAAAGCTCCCAGAATAAGACTTTTCGGTTATTTTCAGTCAGTTGGTCTGTCTGTGTGTGTGTCTGTCTGTAACGATTTTTAGCATGACGGAATTGAGCTACCAGATTGAAATTTTATATTTAAGTTAGGTACCCTCCCGGACACTCAAAATAAGCTTTTGAACAAAATCAGCCAAAAAGTACTTTACTGATGTACTTTTTCATTTTTTTTTCGATTTTCTCAAAATCCGCTCC
This sequence comes from Euborellia annulipes, assembly GCA_023213315.1. Lineage (NCBI taxonomy): Eukaryota > Metazoa > Arthropoda > Insecta > Dermaptera > Anisolabididae > Euborellia > Euborellia annulipes. The sequence continues at coordinate 110,717 of JAKCPI010030936.1, forward strand.
ACTAAAATTGTTTAAAATTCAAAAATCAATTATTTTTTGCATGCTCTTTAAAATGTATATTCTCATTTTGCCCTTAAAGTGTTTTGAAGTATACTTTACTCTTGTACTTATTAGGAAAAATAGGAGAAATGATGCCATGGTAACAGAATATAAATATTTTTCTTTTTAGGTTAAAATTCATATAAATTAACTATTTTTTAGAACAGTGAAATTTTTCGTGCAAATTGATTGAAGTACACTTTACTGATGTAGTAGTTCAGATTATTCAAATTCATTTTCCGGCTCGTCCTTCCATGGAGCCAATGTTAAATCCCTATGGGAATTTGCAGGTAAATTTCTTTTCACAAGGGGGTCCGGTCCCCTTTGGAACTTTTTACACATTTTAAAATTTTTTTTTTCCAATTTTTATGAAATTTTGTATTTATTTAGGATTTTCTATTGTATATAAAATATCAAAATATGAGATTAAAATTTTGAAAAATAACCAGAGTTTATTTCAAGCAGTCAACATTTAAAATTCAAGTTTGGAACAAAGTTGCTATGGGACACTAAATATATCTCGACATAAAAAAATCGGTGCACAACTTTCTCTTACCGAAGGATCAGAGAAAGTTGTGTGCTGTGCGCCAGTCACCCCAGATTTTTTTTAGACTTTATGCTCATCTACAATCAAAATAAATACGTGCATAAAATATATTTTTATGATTCTTGGCCGACATGATAGTTCTAAACAATTTTGAATGAAGATGACCAAATAAACTTTGTTCGAAATTTCTAAAAAAAAAAAAAAAAAAAAAATATTTGTGATTTATTAATCATCCAAAGACTTTTTTTTCTAAGAATGGAAGTGCAAAGCGGATAAATTCTAGAATTGAGAGATAAATATTTTTCTTGATAATTCAAACCCTTTGCCCTAGTTAAAAATTTAACTTCTGGGTAAAAATGATTCTTTTTTATTATGCGCATTTCAGCCATCTAAGCTCTATTCGTTTTATCTTTGATTTTAAGATTTGAATAAGATATTAATTAATATTCAATGAATACTTCGATTCGGGCATGACAAGTCAACAATTTTTTGAGTATTTTTTTGTTAGTAGCCTTTTGGGAATCAAACTCAGAATCTCCAGCCTATCCGGAGCGTTTGGTTCACTAACAAAAAAAAACACAAAATAGTTTTTTTTATTTATTTATTTATTGTCTTTTTTGGCATCCGAGGCCACTTAGACCCCATCTCTATTTATTTCAAATGATTGGTAGCCAATTCAAATGAAGCTAATATATTCTCTCTGAGCCACGGGTCACGGGCCACAAATAGTTAAAAAATATTAATTTAATAATTGATTATTTTTAATTTGTTATTATTTTTTTTTTTTTAGAAACAAATCACAACTCTAAGGGAAAGGGACTAAGTCCAAAATCGAATGATGCAATTAAGTTTGAATTATTCCAAAATAAAGCACAATTTACATATTGAGATTTCGGCCCCTGGTGCCATTCTCAGTAATGGAATTGTATAAAGGTCATATAGAAGCATATTACATCAAAGCATTAAGTCATACATATACATAAGTAGAGAGAGAATTCATTGTTTTGTCACTCGATAGCCGTAATGTTTATGTATGAATTAATAATGTACAATATTCCTCAAGCTTTTAAGATTAAAAATTGTTGAATAAATCTACTAATTTGGGATGCATATCTTGCAGTAAACACTAACAAAAAAAATTATATAGGCCCATATACAATATATTAAAATATTTAGAAAAACGAAAAATTTTATTCATTCATGTTTTATTAGGCATTCTTATAAATAAAAATTTAATTTTTTTTTTTCAAAAATCTTTAATTGCTCCAATAATTGTATCCAATATTTTTAGAATCTAAACCCTAAAGTAGTGATTTAGATCTCGCGCCTATCTTGTGCTAGGTTCGTATTCACGGAAGTTTTTCTAAATTATATTATTGACAAAAATGGCTCCGATGTCAAAAAAAGACTTCAAATATTTTTTTTTTGTTTATCTAATTTGAGAGGATGGATTTTTGAAAAAATTTTATATTTTTTTTCTGCATATATTTTATAAAACAAATGCCGAAAGCGGGCAAATGCATCAAATTTATTCTTGCTCACTGTTTGGAAATTTTAAATTTCCCTCTCTGCTGAAGACAGAGAGTCTTCACTTTTTGTGACTCTGGCCTAATATAATTAAAGTGAGAAATCTTTAAAAAAAAAAAGCAATCCCCCGGCAGGAACGAAGTTCCTCACGCCTTTTCTTCAACTCAGAATATAATTTAAAATGAATATTATTTAAATAGACGGCCTCGCCAAAGCTTCGGCTAATCTCGCCTTCCTCCGCCGTCGCTCGGGTGCTGGGAACGCATTTTTGTTACGTTACATTTTCTCCTATTTCACTCTGCGTAAGCCACGTTAAAGAACTTTGTTCCAAATAAGAATTTACCCAATAAAACATGAATAAAATTTTCGTAAATTAAAATTAAATATACAAATTAAACACTAGGTTATTTGTTTCAGAGGTTTTATTACACATAATATATATTTCCAAAATTACTTGTCATCATCAGAAGTCGAGATACGTATTAAGTGTTAATTTTAAATTAATAAAACCTTTAAAACAAATAACCTAGTGTTTAATTTGTATATATAATTTTAATTTACAAAATGTTTCAACGAGAACCAACGGTCGAAAGTTTAAATTTTATTTTTTCTAAATATTTTAACATTTCATTTTTTGTTTAAAAAAAACTTGATGTCTTTCCATTTAAATAACACTAAAACCAGCTCTTTGAATAAATTTATGACTTTGATTCTTCAAAGCAAAACACACAGCTAGCAAGCTCGAGTTCGGGGAAGGCAGCCATCTTTGGCACTACTGCTCACGGCACTAATGAACTAACTACCCGAGCCAAAACTTGGTGTGTTTCCCTACAAATTGACAGTGCAATCACCTCTGTAGGTTCTCTGAATTTTAAATGAAAAGTTGGAAAGTCCTTTTTGAATCACTCTGTATGTCTATGACTAGTCAAGTCCGAGTCGAGAATTGAATATCTTAATCCAAATATATATATATATATCGAAAATTAAAAAATTTATAAAATTAGCACTTTTCAAAATTAGCTAAGGTAAATAAATAACGAATTTCATTGAATTCAGATAAAGATGCTGAGAGCAACGGAAATTGTCATCTTTTTTTCTTTTGTGTTATTATATTTTTTTTTCAATTGGAAGTTCGGGTGAGCAATCTGACAAATAAGGGCTGGAAACAATATAATACAAAGACAAAGTAATTATTTCCGATTGTATATATGCCGCTGAATCATTTAGAAGTTAAATTGCCATTGAATAACTATTGACAGATATAACAATGAAAATTGTGACTATTCAGTAAGCCTACCGAGAATGTGGATTATTCAGAACAAATATTTGATTTTTTTATTTAATTATCGAAGATTTTAATTTCAAACCGGTGGGTTGAGATAAAAGCGTAGCACTACGCTTTTAAAAATTTATTTTTCCTTAAAAACCAATTTATTATTTATTTATTTTACTAAACGTTGCGTTGTTTAAAAGAATTTTTTTATTTTTTTGTGCCAATGAATGGCAAATACAGGGAGTAAGTTGAACACAAATAAAGAGAGAGAGATCTGTGGATAAAACCCTTAGATTAAAATTTGACGTTTTTTTTTATCAATTCAAGTCTTTAAAAAAGATTTTTCCAATTATTTACATAAGAATATCAATATTGATTTAACTCTTATTTTTTTGTTACTTTATTTGGCTACTTTTTAAGTTAAAAGCTATAAATGCTTTTAATTCTCTTTGCATTTTACACGAAACAATTTTTTTTTTTTTTTTTGTAAATATTGAAATTTATGAAATTAATCAAAGGTTTTTGGTTAGAAACTTTTGTTGAACCACTTCAATTTTAATTGACTCTTTTGATTATGAATTTTCTTTAAGAGGGCGTTTTTACTTTCTCTTACCTATATACTGTATATGTTAATATATTGAGAGAAAATATTGCATTCAATTAATATATAAAAAGAAAATATTGCATTCAAGTCAAAAATTCGATGTCGGGGTTTGGTGGAAATACACGTTTTAGGACTCCTTGAGTAAAAAAAGTGAGTCTGTCTGTCTGTTATATTAATAAGAAGCCAGAAATGAGAGATGCAGCTAAGGTTGTTTCTTTATTCATTTAATTCACACAGCTGACGTTTCGGTTCCGTGTTTGAACCATCCTCAGAGCTGGCGATGGTTCAAACACGGAACCGAAACGTCAGCTGTGTGAATTAAATGAATAAAGAAATAACCTTAGCTGCATCTCTCATTTCTGTCTTCTTATTAATATAACATCTCAGCTATAATTTGGTTTTGTATCTGTTTGTTATCAAGTTAAAGAAATTTTTTATTTATTTTAGAAAAAAAGAATAGCAGAAATAGATATAAAAGACATTTTTTGGCATAAATCGCGATTTATTTTAACAAATAAAACAAAAAAATCTGTTATTAATTACAATAAAATACAACGGCTAATTCTGCAGCAACTGATTCGGTGTTCATTGTTCAAAGGGAATGCATCTAACTGATAATGGCTGCAGAACTAGCAGCCGAAACGTTGTATTTTATTGTCACTTTTTGTGTTGTTGCTAAAATAAACAGCATTTTATGTCAAAAAATGTCTTATATTTGGCGGAGGTTTCTAGCTGATAATATTTAGATGTAAAAGTTGATGAATTTCCAATGAATGAAACTAATATTATTTCAATTATATATTTATTGATGTGCCAGGGCCAACGTTTCTGTCATATATAGGACCAAGCTATTGTCAACACATACAGAGGTTATATTGGCTAAAGACATTGTTACTACAATAGTTCTAATAACCAAATTATAGTACATATGCACATTAATTTGGTTAGTTAGCTGCTTGTTCATTGGAAATCCAGAAATCTTTTCATCAAAAAATTGTCTTATTTCTAATAACAATAATCGTGGAAGTCTAAATCAATTAATTAATAGGAGAAATAGTTGCCATTGTAACAAATTCTATGTCTATAAATTTTACATCTTGAATTCTAATGTACTGCCATAAAAGCGTTTCGCAAAATTAAAATAACTTTATATGAAACAAAAAAATAATTCGAATTTTTCATTTTTTTAAATAATTGAAAGTTGATTAATAAGAAAGAATTCCCAATCTTTTCTTAGAGAGGTGACAACCCTGTTGGAAGGGAATAAATAAATAAAATCTGGTGTGACTGGTCGCAACTTTCCCCAAGTTGTGTGACAACTGAATTTCCACTCAGACATATGACAAACTGAAGGGAGATCGAAGGGATTAAATAAATAAAAATCTGGAGCGACCAGTCACACCAGATTTTTATTTATTTACTCCCATCAGTTTGTCACATGTCTGAGTGGAAATTCTTTCTTATTGATCAACTTTCGATTATTTTTTGTTATAAAAAAAGAGAATTATTTTTTGTTTCATTCAAAGTTATTTTATTTAATTTAGTGAAACGCTTTGGGCCTATAACCGCTTTTCCTTCGTTGTCGTTTATATCAAATTGTGTAATAAGACAAAGGACGTTAATTGACAAAATGGAGAGTTGACAATGCAATTCATTTTGTAAGAACAAAGTTAAGATACTTGTAAAGAAAGGGACCCTAAAGCGGCAAGTATTCAAGTTAGCGGAATGACGAATTAACTTAATGCAACTAGTTATACATAAATATATGTATATACTACAATTGGCTCAAGTAAAATGGAGCTTTATCTGAAGCGTATATATGTAACTATACTTTTTTGTTTAAAAAGTTTATAGAAAGTTTATAAATTGAGAGAGAGGATATCTTTTTGGCAAACCAACACAATGTAACGTTAATTAATTTTCTTTGAAAAATGTAAACACTACTAGTTATAATTTGAGAGTTAAAGCTTTCATTTTAAATAAAAATACTTGTTTTTTCGGTTTCGGCTAGTCATTCTTGGCCTTCTTCAGATACAATTATAAAATCTCTATTTATACCTGAAGAAGGTCAAAAAAAATGAGTTGTCCAAACCAATAATCCATTTATTTGAAAACATGTATTTTTATTTAATAGTTATAAAGTTATAGTTTTTCCTTATTATTTATTGTTTAAAAAAACCCTCAGGATATGATTTTTTTTTAAATATAATAAATTTATTAAAATATAATATATGAAATAAAATTTTTTCAACAATTTTTTTGTAGCTATTTTGTTAAAAAAATTATTTTTGTTTTTTTTTGTTTTATTCAACGATATTTTTTTATTTCAAACTCTTTGTTGAACAAATTTTATTTTAATAAAAAAAAATCAGTTTTCATATCCTGATGTATTTTTTTAAATAATAAATAATTTTTTTTTTTCATTTGCATAATTTTTTTTATTGTTTACTTTTTTCATTAATTGTTTATAACCAAAATAGACAATCTTAAAAGATTCACAAAAACCTTTTATAATAATAGTGTATACATTTTTAAAAGGTAATCTTTAAAGATTGAATCTTCACTAAATGTTTTATATTTAGATCCCAAGGGGTTAGAACATTCCCTCTCCTCCATACGCCATTTTTAAACACTTAAGTATATTAAAAAAAAAGAAGTTAGAAGGAAAAAAGAAATTCCATGTTTCTTAAACAGATATCCATAAAATATAAGAAATTTTATCACTTTTGAAATTCTTGACATGTTTAATACTCTATTGTGTTACGAACAAATTTTCAATTAAGAATAAGTGACGTAAATATTTAATTTCTCATATGTAAGCCGGAAAGTTTTGTGTTTCTAATCTTGTTTTAAATATAATAATTTCCCATATTTATAGGTGCGCAAAATTGATTAAAAAATAAAAATAAACGATGAAATGTGGCTGTATAATTTAAAATGGATTTAGGAGAGGGAGCAGTCGAGGAAATTAAATAAAAAACTTTTATTTAATAAATTTAATAAATAAAATAAATTTATCGTCGAGGTTTCGGTCCCCAATCACGACCTTCATCAAGACGATTAATTGAAGGGCTTAATGGAAGCCACCATTTTGTAATTTTTGAGATATTCATACTATTGTATTCTTTACATATCCCTCTTTAATACCACGCAAAGAAGTTCCTTGATTTTACAATAATTGGCTGCTCATAATAAGTGCAAGTTCTCTACTTGGCCAGCTAGTAAAGTTGAATAAAATCTACCAAAGAGTACTAATACTTTACTGATGTACTTTTTCAGTTTTTTCAAAATTCACACCAAGGATTTTGATTAAAATTCATAAATCAATTATTTTTTAGATGCTCTTTCAAATGTATATTTTCATTTTGCCATTGAAATCTTTTGAAGCACACTTTACTCTTATACTTCATAGAAAAGATTGGAAAAATGGTTACCATGGTAACAAAATATAAATATTTTCCCATGATTATAAATTTTACATCTTGAATTCTATTAATACGGAAACTAAATATATCTCGACACAAAAAATCTGGTTTTATAAGCACAGTACACAACTTTCTCTTATCGAAGTGAAAGACAAAGTTGTGTGCTGTGCGACCAGTCACACCAGATTTTTTTTGTAAATTTTCCCCGCTTTTTTTAGGGTCTTTTCATAATGGATTATAGGAAATAATCGATTATATTTTTTTTAATAGTCGATTATTTTTTAAGAAATTAATAGATTATTTTGCACAGCCCTCCTCAGAATACACTCACTATTGAAATGAATATAGAATATAAATTTAAATAAATTCATCATTACTGGTAAACTATGCTTTATTTTTATAACATACAACGTTTCGACCATTCCTTCTTCACGTACAGTGAGCGCCACAATTAAGGCCCCACGTGATAGCTTTACTCTTAAGTATATGGCATAGTATATGGTAAATGGGGAAATAATTTTAAATTTTAAAAGGTAAAATAAAATCATCTGTACCAGATTTTACGTTTTACCTTTTCGGTCATTAAAATTATTTCACTTTACACCATATACTTAAAGCCAAAGCTATCAGGTGGGGACTTAATTGTGGCGCTCACTGTACAATTGAGATACATAAAGAAAGATATAAATTAAATTGAGCTAAATCAGAAAAAAATATTCAATTCTCTTCTTTTTTTCTATTTCTTCTCACTGAATGTTTGTCTTATTTTTATCTGATTAGTTGTCATTCAATGTTTTTTGTCCCTTTTCTCATTATGTTACATTAAATAAAGATTATCTTATCAACCATCTACTACCATTTAGGATATAAATTATTGCGTGTGACCTCGTCCCCTAAATTTTTCACTCAAACCAAGAGAAAAAGCGTTGATCCGTGTAGCGTCCTTTCTACTTGTTAGATAAATGAATTGAAGCGTATTTATTTATTTATTTTGTCCTATCGATTCTAATGTAAATTGCATCTTACCGCTGAAAGTGACAAATGAGCAATTGGTGTATCCGTCCACATCACCGTGAATGATTTATTTTCATCCTTTTTGAATATCATTTAGAAGAAAAGTTGGCTGGCTCTCAGGCTTGATAAATTGTATCCTCTTGGCTAATGCGTGATCTGCCTCCGAACTCTTGCACATCTGGGTGCTCAATAAAGAAAATTATATTAGTTTTCAGGCTTATAGACCACCAGAAGGGGCATTCAGTTTGTATCAGCAATCTTGGAAAGTTTTCCCCCTTCATTTGTGTATAATCAAAACTAAAATACGATGGAATTTAAGTGGTTCGAGTGAGCATTAGCCATAACGAACGAAATGCAAAATCTATTTGCTCTTGATGTGATTAATGTCTAAAAAAATGAATTACAAAAATTTTATTTTCAATAGTTCACCCTCAACGTCACTTCTTGTATAATCCTGAATAATGAATATTAAAATTTATATACTGGGTCGTTCGATGTCAAATCATCCAGATTTGGATAAAAATTTTTTCTTTGATGCTTTTACCACCCTTAGTGCTCCGGAAAAAGCTAGCAAGTTGAAATTTGATATTTAAGTTAGGTACCCCGCTGGCATGTAGCCCGAAGCTTTTGAACAAAATCGGCCAAAGAGTACTTTACTCATGTACATTTTTTATTTTTTTTTTATTTTCTCAAAATTGGCTCTGACGATTTTGATTAAAATTCATAAATCAACTATTTTTTAGATCCTCTTTATAATACATAGTATTAATTAAGGATCTGTTGGATCTGGAGAAATATAAAATGAGCATTTATTTATGTTCATGGAATGACCCTACTTTTATATTATGTTTTTTTTTCATGTTTGTAAATAAATATTTAATCCCATGTGTTTTACTTTTTTTTTTTTTAAACTTGGATCCTTTTGAATTTTTGAAAGAACAAATTCCAGAAATAAAAAGAAAGTATAATTTATTTAAAAAAAAAAAATTGAACAAATTATACACTTGCAAAAGTTTTAGGAAATTTTTTTTTATTGCGTTAGTTTTTAAATGTCACTTGGGATAAATTTCCTTTTAATTCTTATCTTATTATTCAGTGTAGGTTTCTTTTTTTTTTTTTTTTTTTTGATAGTTAAGTGACCCTCTTGTTAAATTTGGTTAGTTTCGTTGCTACTTGACATTCCGTGGAAGACTCGCAGGGAATCCCTTGCGCATTGTATAGCATCCACTTCAGTTTTTCTTTACCCACTTGGCTAGTATCATCCTTATTGTTGACAGATACCTTGTCTCAGTTTTTTTTTTAAGAGGACTTTTATAAATGATGAAATGTTTTTCTTTAATAATATTTCTTATATATAAATAGATAAGGGAAAGTAAAAAGGATATTTTTAATATTGTTGCTTATTAGTTGGTTGACTTTAATCTCTCTAAAGAAATTGGATTAAATAGATTATAAACTATGTAAATAAAAATACATAAAACGCGGAGAATTTTGTAAAATATTTAATCTATTCTCTTATGCTAGTTCAATTCACCAACAGAAATTTTATAATTTTTTAATAATAGTATAATTCCCAAACTTTTAGGTCAAGTAGCTCTTGGTTAAAAAACAGCCTTGTAATGAAGAAACCCCATTTAGTAGTAAATCTATTTATAATATATAATATGTAGTAGAAATATTTCCTTTTTATTATTAATAAAAATAGGAGAATTAAATTCAAGTATGATACACAACGTTTTTTGTTTCAATGATTTATTTATTCAACATTAACACTTTATACGTATTTCGACATCATATGTGCCATCATCACTGAAATCAGTATGTAATTCACTTCCGATAATGACACATATCATGTTGAAATAAGTATCTTTAATGTTGATTAATAAATCATTGAAACAAAAAACCTTGTGTATCATATTTGAATTTAATTCTCCTATTAAAGCATTATGTTTCAACTAGAACCAACGGTTACCAGTTTAAAATTTATTAATAAAAAAATTCAATTCCCAAAAATTTTATAGCTGTGTTGAATAATATTGTGAGAAAATAAAGAGAAGTGCAGCTAGGTTTTTTTTTCCTTTTTATTATTATTCTCAGCCTCACGCTGACGTTTCAATCCGGATAGGGATCTTCAGAGCATAGATGCTGGTCATAATATGTGTGTGGGATTTTCTTGGATTCGATTTTCATGACAATACATGGTAAATATATAATCGGATATAAATTAAACAGATTATGTTTGTATTCGATTATATATTTAACATGTATTGTCATGAAAATAGAATCCAAGAAAATCCCACACACTCTATGCTTTGAAGATGATCCCTACCGGGATCGAAACGTCAGAGTGGGGCTGAGAATAATAGCTGCACTTTTCTTTATTATCTACCAATAAAAAAATTAAAATCAAACTGACTATATGTGAGTTTCTTCATTAGAAGGCCAAGTCGCTTAACCCAGAAACCGTGGATGAAGATACCGACTCCAAGACGAATGGTCTTGCTCTGTGTTTGGTTGAGTAAACTTAATAAATATAATAAAGGAAAATAAAAACACTCTGAAAGTTTATTTCTTTAAAAGTTCATTTGTTTATTTTTACGACATCAGGGCTGTAAACAAGTTGTTACGTTGAAGTTTAAGGATGAAAGAGTTGTTTCTCTGATACGACGACTCCTTTCTTACTACTGGCCAAAAGATTAATCTTTGATGAACTAATTAGAGTTTTAATAAACTTTCAGAGTTTTTTAATTTTCATTACAAAATTTTATTCATTACGTTAAAATTAAATAAAGTTATTTAATGAAAAAGAATGCTGTAAAATATGGGATGTGATTAAATATACAAATTTACAAATTAAAATATCAGTAATATAATCCAAAGAATTCACCGTTGGCACTAGTTGAAACATTCTAAAATTTAATTAAATTCTAATTATAAATAACACTAGGTTAAGTTTCAAAATATATTTATTTTTAGCTTATGCGCATTTTGACTTTAATGTAATGAAGAAACCTAATTCAGTAGTAAATCTATTTATAAAATGTATATAGTAGTAGTAGAAATATTTCTTTTTCATTCTCCTTTTTATTATTATTAAAAAAATTAACATATCATCAGTTTATTTTTAATTTTTTTAATAATAAAAATGAAAAGGAAATATTTGAACTACTACTATAAATAGATTTACTACTGAATTAGGGTTCTTCATTACCGTCGAAATGCGCATAAGCTAAAAATAAAAACCTTTTGAAACTTAACCTAGTGTTATTTATTATTTATCTATAATTAGATGAAAATTTAATGAAAATATCAGTAGTTTTCAAAAACTTTGATAGTAATAAAAATAGTTATAAAAAATTGAAGTGGACTTCATCAAAAGTGTTCCTTCTATTGTTTAATTATAAATTGTATTAGCACAGTTAATAATATATTAATAAGATGTCTAGTGCACTTAGAATTATTGACATATCTCTTCAAACATCTAAGAAATCTCCTTGAATATTGTTGTTCTCTCTGTTAACTGTGTCAATATAATTTACACTTAAACAGCAGAGAGAATGATTAACATAGACATTATTTGGGAAAGGTTAATTTTTTTTCCAAATTTCCTTGCTGTTGTTTAAGTGTAAATTGTATTGGCACAGAATAACAATTAAGGAGAGTTCTCATTTGGTTGAAGAGTTATGTAAATATTTCTATTAAAAAATAATTAAAATTTTATTATTTATTCCATTCTCCATTTCTTTGTTTTATATTTTAATATGTTTCTTAAAATTTTGTTCTTGTATGGATTTCTTTTTAATGAAATTTCACCTAGAGCTTTCTTACTTTTTTTAGGGCTTTAGCCGTGTCGTAAGATAAGAATTTAGAGATAAAGCATACGTCTATAGGGCTTTTTCAACGTAAATAAATATTAATGTATTTCACTCAGTGTTTTCCTTCTAAGCTCTTGTTGACGACAAAATAATTATTTCCAGATAGCAGATGTCTTATTTAGCTTCACACTGATAACTTAATCTTAACTTAAATGAATGATGTTAATTCTTCGGATAACTGAATCGATAAATTAATTTTCTTATTAGTATATTAATTTGTTTTTCGATTCAAAGTCCAAATTTTTTCGTAAATTTAGTTAATAATCTGCATGAATATATTTTAACTGTGAAATCCTCTTATTCCTCAGCCCCCTACAAGGCTAGCCCGCACACAAACCATTAGAATTAAATTTAGGGAGGGTGGGTGTCAACGATGCCCCCAAATACACATCCGTCAGCTACAGCTCGGATCGCCATGTGTTCTCTGTGTCCCCCTCGTAAAAAACCACTCCCAAAGAAGTTGGTGCGTTTTGATTCGTTCGTCGATACGTTCAGCATCTCAGAATGTACCTCAGGAAACACCAACACCGGACCAACCAGCCCTCGGGTAAGAACGTACAACAAACAACATTTCATTAAAATTTCATTTATTTTCTTAAAATCAATCCCGAGAGAAAGAATTCTGACATTTTATTTTCTTTCTTGAAGAAACATTTATCAAAATAAAGTTTTTTTTTAAATGTTATGGAAATGTGTTAAATATTGGAGACTAATCGTTAATCGCCTTCAGTTAAGGCTCTTCAGGAGGCAAGCTGTTCGCATGTTTTTGCCGATAAGATGGCGTTAGGGGTCTTAAAAATTTAGCCAAAAAGGCCAAGTATTACGATAATTTGCCAGCAGATGTCAGGAAGGTAGGGCTATATTTAATCTCATGTATTTGTTTAATTTTCGTTGATCTTTTGATATTGAATAGTTTATAAATATTATATATATATTATTTATCATTTAAGAACAGTTCACTAATATACATACACGATTTGTAAAATAATTTTCTATAAATTGTATAATTTTCAAACTACAACTCACAGAATGATTGGCAGAAACGTTTTAATTTTTTTAAATAAACCACAGTTAAACCAAAAATCAAATTATTTTATAAATAATATTTACATCCCAAATTCGTAGTTGTTATTAAAATAATTATTTAAATTAAAGGGCTTGCTACGGATAAAACTTTAGAATTTAAAGATGAAAATAAATTGCAACAGACTTGATTATAATACAAATTATATTTAAATAAATTGAGAGTTAATGAAATCACAACGTTGCCCGAAAATTATTCCACTCTTACACGTACAACGTTTTTGTACAAAAAAAGAAAAAATTCTTTGAGCTTTATAACGTAGCTAGTTTTAAAAATGATTTCTAAGAAATATGAAGATGGCACTATTTGTTGTAGAAACTCGGTAACCTTATAAGGGTGAAATAAATTTCATAAACTCCAATTAGTTTAATTAAAATTAATTATTGTATTTGACAATATAATTAAAAACAAATTATATACAAAATTTATATGCTTTTATACCAGGCATTCGAGGCATTCGCCTAACTTAGTACACCCTCGTTACTTCTCTACTGGTAGTACTGATTTCATTACAATTAGTCTGTGTTTAGACTTATATATTTAGGTTTATCTTTCTTCTCTAATGCTTGTTATTTGATTTAATCTTGTCTAATTGCACCAAGGAAGAAATGCGGGCTGCGTTCCCTTTTCTTAACTCAGAGAAGATAAATTTTGTAGAAAATGTCAACTAAAAAACTTCCCTTCTGCTTTCATTTAATGAACTCTAATTACTCTGTATTTTCTAAAACTCATATGGGTTTATGGCCAAATGCTAATAAATTACATGCGGAGTTGAAAAGAAAATGCAAAATCATAGAATTAATTAAAGTATATAATTGTTCTTTCTTGTTTGTTTATAATTCGAGTACGGAATATAAAGTTTGAGCGTTGGTTTAAAAAATTCCATCTTTTTCAAACAAGGCTCTACCAAGTTGATAATTTATACATGTAATTTTATTGAGTTGAAATGACACATAAAATATAAAATTTAGTTATTTTTTCACCATTTCTGTTATTATGTTTTTCTCATTAAATTAATTTTAAGATTTTTTCAGCCATTCTTTTTTTAATACAGCTTTTAAGATCTTGAACAAAATTAAATTGACTGTCATTCTGGTAAACTTCTCTTGAAAGTATTCAGACAATGAGAATTAAATCTAAACAAAGTGATGGCCGGTCCAAAACGTTAACTTTGTTGCTCTCAAATATCGATTGAGTGTGAGAGGGACCATTGTCTTGCGCCTGGCAGCAAAAATTATGAATGCAATATTTGTTTGTCCTAAACTAAATCCAGTCCATAGGCTTACAAATTACGCATCCAATTCTAAAATGGAGTTCCTCTTCTTTCTTGAGACGATCGCGAGACGCGAACACTGCACGGAAGGCGGTTAAACCTCCATTCAAATATAAAACGCAAACGAAAAGGAAAAAACGCGCCCCAAAACCCAAGAAAAGTTTAAGAGCAAAAGATACACACAGACTTTCATACAAACACAAATTACAAATTAATTAACTTCTGCCTACCTGCCTAATGTCATTTACTAAAGGAAAAAAACAGATTATTAATCTGTAATCATTCACTAGTTAGGAAGGAAGCCCGAAAAAATAAAAGATACTGAAGTAGACGTTCAAGATGCATGCTGAAAAAAAATAACCCTAAGAGCTAACAACATCCTATACGAACTTCTAATACCTTGAACATTAACTCATTCCGTGCTGAAAAATAAGTCCCAGTACTCAGCACTGACCACCTGGCTTCGGAGAAAGAGAAAATCACTCTTTCAATCATATACGCGAAAAAAGCATATGATAGAGGAATTCGTTTAGCTCTCTTGGACATCCGTCAAAAGCAAATTGATTCTCTCCTGGGAATCGCGATGCCCTCAACATCGCCAACCTATTTGGGGAACAAAGAGAGTAGAACAACATATGCCATTGCATTACATTGAGAAGCAGCCATTCTAAAGAAAGATCCAATTGGGCACCGAAATAGAAAAGCCTAACATGTATTTATTAATAACATCCTATCATTACACCTAAATATTCTATAGGCCCTATTTAGACCAAATTAAGAAAATTCATAACAATTTTCAAAGTTCTATATCTATCTCACTCTATGCTCACGTAAATGTTCATACAGACTTTGGATGTAGATGCTGCTGTAGCTCTGGAACCAGACTGCTTTGATAACTCAGTCGACCATGGTTAGATCCTTGCTTACACCATGCGCATATTAAGGTGGCTGCTCTACATGATCTCGAAGGCGATTAGTCGATTCCTAAAATACAAAGGAAAAAAAAATTAATATTTCCCTTAATGAATAAATCTAACCATAAATTATAAATATAGGTATTTACCAAAACGTAGAAATTGAAGGATTCTGGAAATGAGCGACCCAAACATGCATGCGATTGCAACTCTGCCAACTCTGCTTTCTCTAGAGCTGAGACAAGCGAGGGAAGGAAGTTGCAGCATGCAAAAACTGCAAAGAGGGAAAAAAAGAGAATTAGAAAAACAAGATTCAATCTGAACATTTATACACACACACATTTAATACATAATTTAGAATGTTTTAATTTATCATCCTAATAGATATCCATTTGACAATTTTTTATGTGATGAACGTTTCTTTAATTCAAATTAAAAATTGCCTTTAACTTGGAATTGGCTTAGCTTAAGTGAAATATACAGTATAACAAAAAGGGTTAAACAATGTTCAATTTTAAACATGAAAAAAAAGGTTGCTCAAATATTAGAAAAATTCATATGACTTTTATATAAATAGAATACTCTCGTTAAAATACAGAATTATTTAATTAATTTAAAAAAATTTCCAGAGATAGGATTCACTTAAATGAATTGCAGAGATGAATTTATCAAATATTCTAGAAATTTTTCGATAATTAAAGAGTGGAGTTATAATTCAGATTACTTATTGAAAAACTGGTACAATAAAAAATAAAAAAAAAAGAATAAATGCCTGCAATAATTTAAAGATTCGATGCTGGTAGTGAATATTTTTCTCTCTCGTCGACTACCCCTTTCCCTTTTTTTTTTTTTTTTATTTTTTAAAATTATGGTTTTGTCAAGGATACTTGGACTTTGAAAAATGACCTAGGAGAACCATCGTCCTCAATGAATTATAGCTCTCTTTTTCTCTGGGAATTTTTTTATTAATAAAATAACGGTTAAAGCTCTAAAAGCTGGTTGCTTCACTTCTAATTAACTAGGTAACTAACTAGCTAGTTGACTATGACTTTGGTGTCTTTTCACATCTAATTAAGCTAATCATATGATTAAATAACAGCCCAGATCGTTGTTAACTAGCTAGGACTCAAAGTTCGGTATAAGGCTTAACTAAGAGGTGAAATTAAGAACACAATCTTTATTTATTTGTTTGGTAATTTTTAAATTTTTGTTAAAAAATAATTATTTTAATTTTTACTTTCTCTTAACGTCAGGGGCGTATATAAGGGTGGCCCGGGGGACCCGGACCTCTCCCCCCGAAATTTTTCAAATCTATACATAAAAGTACATTACATAAATAAAAGTAAAAAAAAAAAAATGTATTTTACTGTATTAATATATACGTAAGCATTTTTTTTGTCTTTGAGGGGGCCCGGGCCTCTCGGGCTCAGGTATATCTGGTGTTTTAAAAATATTTTTGTGTATGGGGCGAGAGGGATATTTAAAAATGAGTTCGGGCCCATCTCGAAAAAAAATTCTACATATGCCCCTGTGTTACCTATATATAAATATGTTAATATACTGTATATGTAGGAGAGAAAGTATTGGATTCATGTGAAAAATTCGATGTCGAGATTTTGATGGATATAGGCCTACACGTTTTGAGGTCCCCTGAATCTAAAAAAGTGGTTTTCGCTACATGGTATGTCTGTCTGTGTGTGTGTCTGTGTTCAATTTTAAGCATGAAGGAATTCAGCTTGGAGGGCGAAATTTTATATTTAAGTTAAACACCCCCCTGGAGCGTGAAAATAAGCTTTTAGACACAATCGGCCTAAAAGTACTAGTACTTTACTGATGTACTTTTTCAGTTTTTTTCGATTTTCTCAAAATTCGCTCTAAGATTAAAATTCAAAAATCAATTATTTTTTAGATGCTCTTTCAAATGTATATTCTCATTTTGCTCTCAAAATTGTATAAAGTACTCTTTACTCTTGTACTTCATAGGAAAGTTAGAAGAAATGGTTGCCATGGTAACGAAATATAAATATTTTCCCGTGTTTATAAATTTTACATCTTGAATTCTAATATATCGGTGGAAACTATATCTCGACATAAAAAAATCTGGTATGAAAGCACAGAACACAACTTTCGATTACCGATGGTAAGAGAAAGTGAGAACAGTCACACCAGTTTTTTTTAGAATGTAACGTTTAGAATAAATTTTTTTTGTATCAGTTTTTAGTTAATCACAAATAAAGCAAAGAAATATATTCATTCAATGACGATAATTTGTTTTTTGGCTAGAACTAGTTAAATATTTTAATACTACTAAAATAAATATTCTGTGAATTCACAAAGTTTGAAAGCTTTTTTATTTAATTTATTTGTTGTTATATTTATTTATCATTTGTTTTTAACCCTTTCCTCTCTCTATACCATTTGTTGTGTTCTTAATTTTTTTTCGCTACCCGTTTTTATCTTAACGTCAAATTAAACTAGTAAAAAAAATAAAAGGAACGATATTAAAAAATTATTATTTAATATAATTAAAGTTTAAAAACATTTCCACCCGCTGTCAGAAACTTTTATCTTTTAATTATATATCATTCAGGAATTATTTATACATTTTATCATAGCTTAAAATTTCATTTTTCTTTTGTTAACACAATATGAAAATTAAATACTCTTTTTAGAAATTTCCATAAATAATTCCCGACTGTCATCTATTGATAAATTACTTGAGTATTAAAATATTTATAAGGATTGTGTCAAAAATATTGGAAGATTTTAAGAAAGTGTTGTAAATATTAATTATCTTGTCGAATTAAATTTTGAGCATTTTATGTCTTTTTTTCATCCAAGTGCAAAACCCCTACGAAATAGCTGGAAATTGAATGAAAGTTAATAAATTTTGATATTTTGAGAATATTTATTCAAATAATTTATTTTAAAAATAGTAAAAAAAAAATTTTCATTAATTTTGATAACCAATTAGAGTCCAGCTGAGAAATGTTAACGAAAAAATTATGGTGAAGGTGGTACCACATTTGTATTAATATATAAAATGCGATTTTTAATAAGTTCCGTATCTAAAAACCTTAACGATAATTAAGAAAATTCAAGTTCAAGCCTTTTTTTACTTTCTCTTACCTCTATATATGTTAATATACATATATAGAAAGTATTGGATTCATGTCAAAAATTCGATGTCGAGATTTTGATAGATATACAAGCAAGAGCGGATCCAGAGGTGTTTCTCAGGGGAAGGGGGGGGGGGGGGTAATCTGGTGTGATTGGTCGCACAGCACACAATTTTTTCTTAATTTCGTAATTTAAAGGCGCATTCTGTATTTGTTTGCCAGAATATAAATGCAAATCAAATTTTTAAGTATTAATTTTTAAATTTTTACATTAAAAATATGTTTTTTCGAAAAAAGTATTTTTTTTTTTAAATCTCCGCCCTTGTATACACCTTTTGAGATCCCCTGAATCCAAAAAGTGGTTTTCGTGACATGGTCTGTCTGTCTGTGAACAAAATATCTCAAGAACGAAAAGAGCTAGCAGGTTAAAATTTTATACTGTATTTTAGTTAGGTACCCCTCTGAGACCTAACATGAAGCTTTTGGACAAAATCGGTCTAAAAGTACTAGTACTTTACTGATGTACTTTTTCAGTTTTTTTTTCGATTTTCTCAAAATTCGCTATAACGATTTCGATTAAAATTCAAAAATCAATTATTTTTTAGATGCCCTTTAAAATGTATATTCTCATTTTGCTCTCAAAAATGTTTGAAGCACACTTTACTCTTGTACTTCATAGGAAAGATAGGAGAAATGGTTGCCATGAGAACAAAATTTTCCCATGTTTATAAATTTTACGTCTTAAATTTTAATATATCGGTGGCAACTAAATATATCTCTACACAAAAAATCTGGTGTGACAAGCAATCGTTCGAGCCGATATTTAGTGAAAAAAAATGGTGGAAATCTGGTGAAAGATGTGTTTTTGAATATATATTTATAGGAATTTTGTTTTTTATTTTGATCAATTTATAACCACCCCTGTATCCGTTCAATACAAAAACACCGTGTATATATATATCAAAAAATGTTCCCTCTTTTGTCCAAGATACTATAAATTAAATGTGAATCATAGAACAATAATGAAATTTTAAAGGAAAATGATGTTATATGTCATATATGAATGATTGATATGATAATCAATTTTCCATAGTTGGATATCATTTTCAAATTTATAGAAAATTTGTAAGTTTTTTTTTTCTTTATAAAAAGAGAAATATAATTATATATTAATTAATCAATAAGTTAATATAGAATAACAAGTCAGAATATAAAAAATAATTGTAGCAAAGTTCAAGGAGAAATTCATGAGTTGATTAATTAGGATCTCTATTCAAGTATTTAAGTTATTTTTTTATTGTATTATAGTTTTTTCACGGTATTAAAATATTTCTTAAAATCAATGCAAAATTTATCTCTTGATACATTCAATTTTTTTTTTTTTTTTAATAATTCCTTTTTATTGATTTCATTTGAAATTTCTTTATTTATTTATTTTTTTTAATCAATTGTCACGAAGTTATTGATATCTTGGTAAATAGAGAGATGAAAAATAAATAGATAATGAATTTAAATTGCAAAAAGATTGGAAAATGTAAAGTGTTTTAATAAAAAAAATAATAAATAAAGCGCGAATTTTTCTTCTTTTTTTTATTGGCAAATTGAGAATTTATTATATAGAACCCGGGGGGGGGGGGGGGGTAAAAAAATAACTCGTTTAACGAATGAGATGTAAACATTTTGACAGCTCACTTGGATATAATTGTAATTTATTTTATTTATTTTTTAATTTAATTTATTATCCTTTTTAGAAATTAAAATTGGTATGTTTTTTTAATTATTAAATTTTTTTACAGGTTAACGATAACTGGCCAGCCCACGATCTTGAACAGGTAATATATTCATTTTTTGTTTGTTTGTATGGTATATGATGTATGCGTATTATTAGTCTATCAGGGCCGTAACTAGGCAGGTGCAACAGGC
>JAKCPI010030937.1:0-15169 GCA_023213315.1 Euborellia annulipes
ACACACAATTAAATATAAAAAGGTTGTAAACTTGAATAAAGTGAATTTAAAATGAAATTATAAAAAGAGTTGAAGAAAACAAATTGAAGGTTGAAATGCAAGTGTTATCTTGAGGTGAATATAAGTGAGAATGGAATGGATTGAAAAAACGTGCGAGTACTCCAATTGAGAGTCAGAGTAAAGTCAGAGAGGTTAACACGGAGACCGGCCAGTCAACAGGAGGAGCCAGTCAGCCCAATGGCGGCCAATGTGTAGACGTTGTTACAATCTCCCCCTCAGGATGGCATGTACGTCCCGTGTGCTATCCTGGACTACGTGTTTTTTCTTTTCATGATGATGTGGGAGGGCGCTGGCGACGTCTTCTTCGGCGACCTCTCTTCCGGAGTGGTCGCTCGGGAGCAGGAGCAACGGAACCAACGGATTCCTTAAATGGAGTTAGAGAGGAGATATGATAAACTCCTACGGGAGAGGAAGGATTTTCGAGAGAGGACACTTGGAAGCTGGAGGGTGATATCTGCTTTAATATTAAATATGGGCCATCTCTTCGGGGTGCAAATTTGCCTTTGCTGAGAGCATGAAGCGTTACGAGAACCTTGTCTCCGGGTCGGTATTTGGGACCTTCTCTTCTTGCTTCATCGACATATACCTTGCTTTTATTCTGTTGCCGTTCGTACTCTTCCTTGCCCTCTTTTTTTTTTTATAAATAAAAAAACATTCCACTTTTTTCTCATTCACACTCACACTACACACATTACACAGTCTTTCGGCAACTCAGGCCATTTAAGACTTTAAACGATATCCGTTATTGATTATTATATATATATGGGGTCCAGGCATTCTTATTTAAGCCATTTGGTATCCAATTGGCTAAATAAAAACGGACGCCTGGGGGTCGAACCCGCGATGTTTGGTATATGAGGTTAGCACGCTAACCCTACGCCATGCCCCGAGGGCCTTGCCTCTTTTAAAGCTTGGGCGAAATTTCTGAGATACGGGGTTATTTGAGGTACGAAAGGGGAATTTTCGACTGGATGTTGTTCCTCAAGCTCCCCCTGCATTAGAACTGCCCCGGAAGCATAAGAGCTGGCATCCGTTCGTAGAATAAAGGGTTGCGTCGGATCAGCTGGGGAGAGTCTATATGGCGGAACTGCGACTGGGGTGTCGTCGTTGAGTTTGATAGTATGCTCAGCAAGTGTTGTAGGCTCCTTGATAGCAGAGAATACATCTTTATTTTCTTCGAGAAGTTTCTTCAAGTTTAATTGAGTGGGCTCGGATGTTGACGCTGCAGCTGCGGCTGCTGCAAGTGGCGTACGAGTATTTAGTATTTCAGCTAAATATTTATTTTTCTTATACGGAGTATCGCTGAAAAACCATTCCTGATTTGCTGCATCGATTATTATTTTTGCTTCTTTAATAAAGTCAATTCCTAGAAGAGTTTTGCTTTCTGAAAATTGAGGTATGGCTACAAGATTAATTTTAATTACACGATTATCAATAATTAATTCTACTGGAAAGATTCTAGTGAGAACCTTCCTGCTCATGCCATCTGCTAATTTAATGGAGGTTTCTTCTTCTGTATAAGAGATTTCCTTTTTCATTAATAATTCATAGAGCTGTGACCCCGCAATGCTTCTTTTAGATCCAGTATCTAAACAGGCGGCACCATTCAGGTTTAATATTTTAACAGATATCATAGGTCTACAAATAGAATTTTCATCATTTAGGAAAAAGGCAGAGGAAAAGTCAAGGGAGGAAATGTTAGGAGTTGTGGCTTTAGAACAGTTAGGACAGTTGCTCCGTACATACCCGATTGATCCGCATCCAAAACAGCTAATTGATGAGCTACCTGGTTGAGACTTTGAATTTGTGGATTCTTTTCTTGAATCAGATGGTTGCTGTTTCACCGAGGTTTCTTGAATGGACTTCTTGCGGCAGATTTCTTCGAGGTGGCCAAAGTTTTTACAAAAACCACACCGGGGGCGAAGTTTCTTGACTGGTTCTAAATTTCGAATTTCAGATTTGGCTACGGGTTGATTTAAATTAAGTTTTGGCGATTTTAAATCAAGTTTAGCAAATTCAACTGCTTTAGCGGATTCTAACAAATCTTGGAACGATTCAAATTTAATTTTGAGTCTTTTACGAATTTTTAAATGTAATAGTCCAAACACAATGTCCACTTGTGCCTTTTCAGGCAATTTATAAGGTAGTTGGGCTAATAAAGAACGAATGTAACAAACAAAAAGTTCAGTTGGTTCATTATCACTTTGTTCTCGTGAAAATATTTTTCTAAAAATTAAATGAGGAGGCAGTCTTCGTGAAAATGCTTCGGATAATGATTTTATAGCATCATCCCACGTTTCAACAGAGTCTTTAATTCCTTTCCACCACGTGGCTGCTGTACCTTCGAAAAGCATGGAAAAACCACGAAGGGCGTTTTCGTCCGAAACGTTTGCACAATCTTTGAACGTGTTTACAGCGTCAATGAATGCATCGACATCGGATTTTTCGCTTCCATCGAAACGAGCACTACATTTCGAAAAGTTACCGGAAAAAGTCACTGAATTTGATGAAGAATTTATTTTTGCTGTTATTTGTTCGAGAAATTGCGAAAATTGTTCATTTGTAAATGTTATAGCATTTAATTGACTTACTTCACGTGTTTCATCTTCATTTGTTGAATCTTGGTTTTGAGGTTGCTTATTTTTTGGCGGCATTGTTTGTATATATTAATTTACAATATATTTGCAAAACAACACGATTTAAGTTCACTTAGCACTTTGAATTCAGTTTAAAAAATGGAAAGAGTGGGCAGGCAAGCTAGCACGTGCTTGATGGTCTGTTCACTGTTTGGCACTTTCACACTTGAAAAATTGTTTTATACTAACTGTAATGTTTTCACTAATTGCACAACGTTGAATTTTATTCAAATGCTTGAAAGATGAGTCCTATGTTGGGCGCCAATTGTAAGGGGTTGAGGTTCTTCTCTCATCAAATAAAATTCGGTTTTGTAACTTTAATGAAATTTATTAATTAACACACACAATTAAATATAAAAAGGTTGTAAACTTGAATAAAGTGAATTTAAAATGAAATTATAAAAAGAGTTGAAGAAAACAAATTGAAGGTTGAAATGCAAGTGTTATCTTGAGGTGAATATAAGTGAGAATGGAATGGATTGAAAAAACGTGCGAGTACTCCAATTGAGAGTCAGAGTAAAGTCAGAGAGGTTAACACGGAGACCGGCCAGTCAACAGGAGGAGCCAGTCAGCCCAATGGCGGCCAATGTGTAGACGTTGTTACACATGCTTTTTTGGATTTAAAATTCTTGAATAAATATCTTTCAAGTGGTTTAAAGTTTTTTTTTACCCCCCCCCCCGAATTTTTCATTCTTCTATTTCTTCAAATATGAACATGCTTTTTTGGATTTAAAATTCTTGAATAAATATCTTCCAAGTGGTTTTAAGTTTTTTTGTCCCCCCCCCCCCCGAATTTTTAATTCTTCTATTTTTTCAAATATGACCATGCTTTTTCGGATTTAAAATTCTTGAATAAATATCTTTCAAGTGGTTTAAAGTTTTTTTTTACCCCCCCCCCCGAATTTTTCATTCTTCTATTTCTTCAAATATGAACATGCTTTTTTGGATTTAAAATTCTTGAATAAATATCTTTCAAGATATTTAAAGTTTTTTTTAGCCCCCCCCCTCCCAGAATTTTTAATTCTTCTATTTCTTCAAATATGAACATGCTTTTTTGGATTTAAAATTCTTGAATAAATATCTTTCAAGTGGTTTAAAGTTTTTTTTTACCCCCCCCCCCCCCGAATTTTTCATTCTTCTATTTCTTCAAATATGAACATGCTTTTTTGGATTTAAAATTCTTGAATAAATATCTTCCAAGTGGTTTTAAGTTTTTTTTGTCCCTCCCCCCCCCCCCCCCCGAATTTTTAATTCTTCTATTTTTTCAAATATGACCATGCTTTTTCGGATTTAAAATTCTTGAATAAATATCTTTCAAGTGGTTTAAAGTTTTTTTTTTTTACCCCCCGCCCCCCGAGTTTTTTCATTCTTCTATTTCTTCAAATATGAACATGCTTTTTTGGATTTAAAATTCTTGAATAAATATCTTTCAAGCGGTTTAAAGTTTTTTTTTACCCCCCCTCCCCGAATTTTTCATTCTTCTATTTCTTCAAATATGAACATGCTTTTTTGGATTTAAAATTCTTGAATAAATATCTTCCAAGTGGTTTTAAGTTTTTTTTGTCCCCCCCCCCCCGAATTTTTAATTCTTCTATTTTTTCAAATATGACCATGCTTTTTCGGATTTAAAATTCTTGAATAAATATCTTTCAAGTGGTTTAAAGTTTTTTTTTTTACCCCCCGCCCCCGAGTTTTTTCATTCTTCTATTTCTTCAAATATGAACATGCTTTTTTGGATTTAAAATTCTTGAATAAATATCTTCCAAGTGGTTTTAAGTTTTTTTTGTCCCTCCCCCCCCCGAATTTTTAATTCTTCTATTTTTTCAAATATGACCATGCTTTTTCGGATTTAAAATTCTTGAATAAATATCTTTCAAGTGGTTTAAAGTTTTTTTTTACCCCCCCCCCCCCCCGAATTTTTCATTCTTCTATTTCTTCAAATATGAACATGCTTTTTTGGATTTAAAATTCTTGAATAAATTGCCCAAACGAAGTCAAAATTCGCGCAAGGTTCGCCAAAGGCCTTCGGCGAACCTTGCGGCTAGTAATTATATAAAGAAAATAGATAGTCAAAGATTTTTTTTTAATTAAATCAATTTCCCTAATATAAAGTATTATTAAACAATTTTTCTTCTAAAAATATTATTGAAGATCAATGACCACTGGGGCTTAAAACCATCCTCCTACCCTAACTCTCTTGAAAAATATACCTTAAATAGAATAAATTTATTTATTATATTATTTTTTTTTATTTTTCAGATGGCAACAGTGTAAGAAGAGTCATCACCAGCCTTCACTTCTCATGAACCTGTTAGCTGCTCCTGTCTTCAGGGCTCAAACTGCGCTTCCAGTACCTGCAGTACAACTAAGGCTTGTATATTTTTATTAGCGGGGCGCAGAACTAGATATATTTAGGTTTTTTCAAAATTTCTTTTTCTTTTTGATTCGACTTCAATAACTTATTTTAGATAGATTAAAAAATAAAAATACGATGTATTAACATTTTCTTTCTCCATTCCAGGATCCCTAATTTAACCATTTTTTTCAGAGCCCCAATTCATCGATTGAAGACATCGTGGGATAACAATGGATGTATATGTAAGTAGGTTTTCTTGTAAAATTTGTATTCTATTACGAATGCAAATTAAAACATCCACCGTGGGACATCATCTTCATGAGACAAAACAAAGTGTTTAGCTTTTAGGTTTATCAGTCATAGGAAGGATATGTGTATTGGGGTATCTCTTCATCTCTTTCTATCTTTTTTTCTTTTTCAGCTTAATTTAAATGTTAAATACACATAATCCTTTAAGTTAGATATACTACATTATATAGAATCTAGGGGGAGATAAAACATTTCTGCGCTCACGCTTTCTTTCTTTTTTTTTGGGGGGGGAGGGGGTCTAGGCCTCAGGATCCTCTGAGTATCAACTGAATGTTGTTCGATTGGGGAATGATATTCTTATACTGGCATAGGTGTCGTTATTCTTTCCCCATTGTTCCCAAATAGGACGGCAGTGATTGGGGCACTGCAACGTTAGGTGATTAGGATAGGGATTCCCAGAAAAGAATGTCTATTCCCTAATTGACTGATGTTCAGGAGAAAAAAGAGGATTCTCTATTAACGCGTTTTTTTGCAAGAAAGATTATCTAAACTCTTTCAATCGAAAACCGGTCGTCCACTGGACTCTTGGCCTGAATGTTTTAGTAGAGGGTAGGTTAGAGGCGGAGTGGTGCGCTCTTTGGATAGGATAGGTGTTGTTTAGCTTTTTTATACATTCCGACCCTCACCATACTCTTACTGAGGCATTCAGGTCCTTGACTCCGGTCTTGTACTTACCGGGATTCGCATCCTAACACCGTTTTTTCTATTTTCATTTCTTCTTCAACTTTACTTGGGTGTGGGCGCGTTTCACCGTTTCCGTTATCGATAACTTTTTTGAAATATAGACTTACCTGTCTATCGGGAGTGTTCGTGTTTCGCGATCGTCTCAAGAAAGAAGAGGCTCTCCACTGAAGAGTTAGGTGGCCAACTGAGCCACAGAGGGAATTGGGTGTAGGTTAGATTTTGAAGACAGAAGACTTGGCTTTCTGCGAGTACTTCTTCAAGGTAACTAATTTTTAATATATATAAAAGGAATTTGAAAAAAACAGCTGATTATTAATGAAATATCATTGACAATACTACTAACCAATTATTATATATTTCAATGATATAAAAAGAGGATGCAGCCAATAATAAAAAGCATCTATTTTGTTAACACTCTTTATTTCAAAACGTTTCGGCTATGATCAACAAAGCCATCTTCAGCACTCAAGCTAGAAATATATACCATCAAGAGAAAAGATATTGGACAATATGGCGGCTACCTGGCATTTGACCTTAGGTAGGTAGCCGCCATATTGTCAATATCTTTCTCTTGATGGTACATACATTCATTAAATAATTGTTTTGTTAATAAATCGTCATAATAGTAGCTAGCTTGGAGGGCTGAAGATGGCTTTGTTGATCATAGCCGAAACGTTCCGAAATAAAGAATGTTAACAAAATAGATGCTTTTTATTATTGGCTGCATCCTCTTTTTAAATCATTAATCTAATTGTATAACAGCCAGAATTCGTTATGTATACAGGGATGGGCGTTAATCAGTTACATGTATTTGAAATACAAGATACCAAATACAATATTAATTGGTATCTTGTAACTCGTTACAGAATTGGCAAAGTAATTGCTATCTTGTATTTCGTTACATTTTTTAGTAATTGGTATCTGAAATTCGAGATACCAAATACTTTTTTTTTTTTAATTTGCCGCAGTGTAAAAAGTCTTGCAGAGGGAGCTGAAATCGTTTTAATTTATTTAATATTACTGTATGTAATCGTCGTGTGGGTTCTCTGCTCCGGATCTTAGTAAAAACCAGTAACGAGAAGTCAATCAATCCGCCAAATTTTCACTCTTCGTTAAAAAACTTTTTTGCTTTCTTCTTTCAACCAGCTCTCAACGACTAAATCTTTGTTCTTCTGCCCCAGTTGAAAGATTGTTTTCATTTGCGGGTTTATTCATTCTCCATCAAGTTCCAGATTATCCGACAAAACTTTTGAAAACTTGGTTTTTTGAAACCTTTTCATATTTTTATAAATAAATTTTTTTTAGTGTCATGAATAATTTTATTGTTTTCGATTTTCCAAAGGTATTCTCCAATATAAGTTTAGCTGCCACTTTCCTAAACTAAATTTATTTAGGGTTCCAGATAGAGCCCTGCACGGGCCGATTTTTTTTGGCCCAGACCGGTCCGTGTCCGTATTTTTTTTTGACTTCCCGCCCGTACCCGGCCCGTAATTTTTTACCATTCTTCAGGCCCGCCCGGAATTTTTTCAAACCCGCCCATACCCGCCCGAGATTTAGTGAATGAATGAACGAATGTCTAGCAATTTTTAAATAAAATTTCATTTGCATGCCCGTCCGCCCGAACCCGTTTATTTAGACTTGCTACCCTCCCGTATCCGCCCGTAATTTTTTCATGGCCTCCAAAGCCCGCGGGCCGGGCGGGTAACGGGCCTACGGGCCAACCCGTACCCGTGCAGGGCTCTAGTTCCAGAATTACCCCTCCAAAAAGTATTTTAAAATCAAGGAAAAATTTGTTTGTAATTGGTATTTTCAATGTATTTGAAATACGTAATTGGTATCTTGTATCTCGTTACACAAACCCGTGAATAATTGGTATCTTGTATTTCGTTACAAAAATCTGAAGTAATTGGTATTTTGTATCTCGTTACTCAAAATCGAGTAACTTGCCCATCCCTGGTTATATATTAATATATTTCATTTTTCAATTTTCTCAATATTTTTTTCAAATTCCACTTTTAATAATAATAATAATATTTATTTAATATTTATAACTTTCTCCTTTGTTTCAGATGGGTGGTTGGGAGTGGGGGCTGCACTTCGGCGTTCTTCGAATGCAACCAAGTGATTTCTTCAGTACGTAAATACTTAATTAAATCCATTCAAAATAATTACTCAAAGATATAAGAAAAATATTATTTTCTTTTTTTTTTTAGTCAAGGGCATCATTATAAAAATTTAGAAATATTATTTCTCATCATTCTTAATGCCGTGGTGGCATGAAAATTTCAAGTTAAAATAAATAGAAAAGCATAACAAGAAATCAGTGGGAAAAATGAGATTATGCTTGACTTGGTTGCGAGCCGGACCTTCTTGCCTCTAGTCACTATTAATACGAGTGGTTTCTAGACCTAGTTCCTCAGGAAGTACTACCATTGATCATCCAGACAATAATACGGAAGAAGATGAGGAAAAAGAACAAACAAAACCAAAACGTGCCAAATACACGCATGCTTCTCAATCGGAAGAATCTGATGATGGAACTATATGTCCAATATGCTTTGAAAAATGGACCAGCTGCGGAGAGCATCGATTAGCATCTTTAAAATGCGGACATTTATTTGGACATAAATGTATACTTCATTGGATTAAAAGTTGTACAGGGGCCCAGAAACGATGTCCTCAATGCAATAGCAATAAATTTCAAGAAAATTTGAAAGTTTGACTAAAAAGACTATATGTTTATAAAACGGTTTGTTTACGTTTATGTTTTGGTTAGTCAGAACCAAAACACGCTTGTGATTTTGTGAATTTGGAGGAGGGGGCCATGTCGGACATTAATTATGGACAGCCCCTTTCTCAGGAAGAGGATAGTAATTTGGCCTCCGTCATACATGCTGCAATGTTGTCGGTATATGAAAACAATCCTACGACTTCGGGAAACAATCTCAATAAAAGGAAGCCGGAAGCTTCATCAGTAGAAGAGGAGAGACAGCAAAAAAATTCAAGTATGTGAAACAAATCTTTCTTATATTCAAGAGGGTTCATTACATTCCTCAAGCGCCCAAAAGGAAAATATGGATACTGAAAATATAGTTATAGCTACACCCCCCCCAAACACCAATAATTACACAATCAGAGTCGGGTAGTGAGAGCCAGGCACACGAGAAAATTCCGTATTATAAGTACTGCCTAAATAATGAGTATAATAATATAGACCAATATCCGTATGTATTGTATGCGGAAAGAATTGTAAAAAATTTAACTTTACACCCAATGTACGTGGGCAAATTAATTCGAGAAAATTGTCCTGAAATTTATAAAAATATTGACAGTATCTCTAAATTAGAGAGAGGCAAAATTAAAATTGTATTAAATAATTTTGAACAGGCTAATGCATTAAAGTCAAAATTATGTTGGAACTCAAATAATGTTGTTGCTTATATTCCCAATTTTGTATTGATGAAAAAAATTATTAATTAGGGATGTTGAATATTCTCTTACTGATGAAGATATAATTAGGTATATTGAAAGCCCCGATAATAATATAATAAATGCTAGGCGAATCTATAAGACTAAAAATAATAACAGGATCCCAACTTCGGTGGTGATATTAACGGTAAGGGGACGTTGCCCAAACGAAGTCAAAATTCTAGGTGTTGTATGTAAAACAGAAAAGTTTATTCAAAGAGTGGCTCAGTGTCTAAAATGCTATAAGTTCCATTTTACTAATTCTTGTAAATTAGAAGCCCCAACGTGCATCCGTTGCGCAAAGGAGCACAAATCTAATGAGTCCCGAAATAGAGATTAAATGCGCGAATTGTGGAAAAAACCACTTGCCTACAGATAGGGAAAATTGTAAAGTATTTCAAATGCAAAGCAAAATTAGAGTTTTAATGTCAGAAAGAAATAGTCTTTGAAGCGAAAAAACATCTCACTGAAAAGGTCTCTTATGCCGGGGCAGTAGCTGAAAAAACTCCCCAGGTGTCCTCCACGGAAGAATTTCCAAATCTAGGGAAAAGCAATAGTCAATCCCCGGTGGTAAAAAAACACTATAGAATAAACTCATCAAAAGTAATATCAACGATCCCTAAACAATCCCCAAATTTTGATAAAACCGTAAATGAATCTAATATGCTAAATATTCCTAGTGCCCCAATTATAAATAACCCTAATTATTCGATCTTCACAAAAGAGAATATTCAAGATGTAGTTATTAAAATTCTAAAAAATATTTTTAATAGCAAGAATTGCGTTAGTAATCCAAACCCAAATATTTTGAGTCAAAACAAGAACATTCATGAAATAATTAACCAAACGCTAGACGATTGGAATAATGAATTTCATAATTCAATCGAATTAAGTTGACCACGTAATTTCCTAATAAGTATGCATAACTTATTATATATATATAATAAATATAGTAACTTGTTTTGCAACAAAATTTAGTCCTTGTATCTCTATATAAGTGAAAAAAAAAAGGAAAAATTCTAATCTATGGATAACCGAAACAATCAAAACCTATATTTCTCTATCCTCCAATGGAACGCGCGGTCGGTAGTGTCTAATAAAGGGAATCTCGAAATTCTTCTTGATAATTATAAAATAAGTGTAGCAGCTATTTGTGAAACATGGTTAAAACCTAGCTTTGAATTTAAAGTGAAAGGATATAATAGTATAAGAGCGGATAGGCCTGATGGAAAGGGAGGGTGTCTTCTTCTGATTAATAAGCATTTGAATTATGTTGTTCTTCAAATGGTTTCGCTATCCCCAGCTATACAAATATGTGGAGCTCGCGTATCCCTTCCAGATAAAAGTGAAATTTCGATAATTATTTCGTATTGTAAACCTAGGGCATTTCTGTCCAGTGATGACTGGCAGGTAATTTTCCAAAGAATTCCTCCGCCATATTTGTTTCTCGGTGATTTCAATTGCAAGTCTCCATTTTGGGGGTGCCAAATTCAAGATCATGCTGGAGAAGAATTAATAGAGTTCGCAGACAGACTAAATCTTGTTCCGCTCAATGACGGGTCATATACGAGACTCTCTTATGGCACAAACCAAGATTCAATATTAGATGTATCATTTTGTTCTACTTCTATTTTTCTAGATTATACATGGGAAGTCTTAGATGATTCTCATGGGTCTGACCACTACCCTATCCAAATTCGAAAAATAGCTCCGATTCCAATAAGTACAACGATTTTTAAACCTAAATTTAAAATAAAAGGCGCAAATTGGCCCCTATATCAATATTACATTATTAATGAATTAAGGCGACTGCCATCTCAATTTGAATCAGTCAGTATCAGATATAAATTCCTTGAAGACTATTAAATTGGCAGGTGATATGGCAATCCCAAAAACAAAGCCATATTTAGGGAAAAAAACGAGAGTTTGTTGGTGGAATGAGCAATGCGAAGAGGCTATTAAGCAAAGGAGAATAGCGCATAATAATTATAAATCCAATGCAAATTTAGAAAATTTCCTTCTACTTAAAAAATGGCAAGCAAGGTCAAAAAGAACAATACTGGAAGCCAAAAGGAATTCTTGGAGAGCCTTTTGTGCCTCTCTTAATCCAAATTCATCTTCCCAGCAGGTATGGTCAACAATAAAGAGAATTAAAGGATTGAACATCACAAAAAAACACCCCCCCGATAGTATTATTGAAGAATTCTTAGATAATTTGGCGCCTCCTTCTGTGTCCCTGGATGCAATTATAATTAACGATGGTCATGATTCTTCTGACATTTTGGATGTTCCATTCTCAATATTTGAGCTAGAGATGGTTCTATATAAATCTAAAGATTCTGCGCCCGGTCTAGATAATATTTATTATTCTATGATAAAGAATTTGCCCGTAACTGCTTTATATTTCCTCCTTGATATTTTCAATGATGTACGTTATAATCATGAAATTCCCTCTATTTGGAAACAACAAATAATTCTACCCATACAAAAACCAGGGAAACCCCAGGACTCACCAAACTCATACAGGCCGATAGCGCTTTCATCCTGCATCTTGAAAGTTTTTGAGAAATTAGTAAAACTACTAAAAAGGAATTTTGATTCAAGGAATTCGGTTAAGGAATTGGGTATTCTTAAAGAAAATGATTGTGTATGGATCTTGGATTTAAGGAGGTTTGGAACCATCGTGGAGAAGTTGGATAATGTTCCTCGAACATATCTGGTTAAAACATCTAATGGGACTGTGAAGAGGAATAGAAAGCTGCTAGTCCTGAAGAGAGAAAATAATGTATGTAATGAGCCAAGAAGTTATTTAAAAAGTGATTTTTTGAGACCAGAAGGAGAGTTAAGGGTCTCAAGTGGAGAAGAAGAAAATGGAATTGAAGAGGATAAGAATGTTGAAGAAAGGAAGAGAGATGAAGAAGAGAAGAGAGAAAAAGAAAAAGAGAGTGAAGAGAAGAAGGAAGAGGAAGAAGGAGATAATAATGAAGAGAAGAGAGAAGAAATTAATATTAATAATCGTATAGTGAAGACCAGATGTGGAAGACTAGTAAAGAAGCCTGAAAGATTAGCTTATTAATTGTTGAGTTTTCTTTGTTGAAAAAAATGTAAAGAGAGGGAGATGTAGTGTGTTGTTATGATATTGTCATTATTGATGTTATTGTTATTATCGAATAAATAGAGCTTGTTAATAAACATTAGTGACGGGTCGGCTTGATTTTCTCTCAGTCTCATTTTTTTTTATTATAAATTAACTTTTCCGACCCCACATAAGGATAAGGCCAAGATAGAAGGATAAGATTCTCTCTGGTTAATTATTTTATTTAAAACTATGAGGAAGTGGGGTATGGAAAAACAAAACTTGAAAAAAAAATTCAAAACAGGATTTGGCCGTTCTAAATTAACGCGTTCAATAGAATTATTCCTTTAAATAAACATAATCGCATAATAAATTTGCATTTTCTTTAACTACTAACATAAAAATTTTGGCTCTTGGAATATTTTTATATCAATGGGAGAAACAAAGCCTTCAAAGTGAACTTTCAAAATAAACGGCACAATTATAGTAAAATACGACTATAACCATAATATTAGAATTTTTTTCTAATATTCTCTCTTTAGAATAAATTTTTTCTATCCCCCATTTTTAGCCCCCGTCATCATGGGAATAACGGTAGAAATGTAGATTTGCATTTCTGTCAGTGGATGATCATCTATCTAAAGTTCACACCAAAAGAGTTTTCCACATCGGTATAAATCTTATTCTTGGTTTCCCTTTTTTTTTTTTTTTTTTAACTTTTTTTTTCCATATCTAGATAGGATCTCGATACAAATAAAAACTAAAATGTTAACCCAGGAGATTTTTATCAAAAGGAAGAAAAGAAAGAAAGAAATATAAGCCTATTTATCAATCAAGTTTCTAAGATTAAGGAATTTCTTAAAAATCGGCTGTTTTTTTTTTTAAAGTTTAACTATCGCTTTTTGGGTTTTAGTTAACAAACTACAACCTGGGCTTTTAATTAATCATAGCTTAACTAGAACTTAAAAGTTAAGTCATTGTAGCTTATTCGTGCCACAGTTATTGTTAACTAGAACTAGAACTGAAAAAATCGTCCCTAATTGGAGAAATAAGTATCAGGTATTTAAGTAAAAGTTAATCAAGTCTTTTCGGTCCATTAAAAAAACAAAATACAAAAATAGATATTTTATTTGTGAGATAAAAATCAAAATAAAATATAGCCCTATATTTTTGTATTTTGTTGTTTTTTTCTTTGAACTGAAAAGGAAACCTGATTATACTTTTCCTTATAATTCTACAGTCCTGGGTAAGTGCATCTCTTATCAAGTATTTATATCAATACCAAAAATATTGAAAGATATCACCTAGTATTTTTAATTGATCTTATTCATTTTTAATTACTTCCTTAATTACTAGAGCCTACTGTTACCAGTTTATATTTAATAAGAGAATGCACTTCCTCTACAATAAAATAAATTTGTAAACAAAAAAAAAAATAACTGACTCATAATTATGCTTAATTATGTTATTATAATAATGCCCAATTGCACCGTATGAGTTAAGCATTATTTAACGCTAAATAATACTTAACTTTCCAAATTTCGTTGTACCGCTTGCAAAATCAAGGTTAAATGTCTAAATTTTAACTTAAATCTAAGCTCTTGATTTCGGGGGCTTAGCGTATGCTTAACCTAGAAAACAATTGTCTGTTAAATAAATGACATCTATTCCAGATTATATTGATAATATAATATTAATTATCTAATAATAATACATTTTTTTATTTGATCTAGATTTTTTTTTATAAAAAACATGAACAATATGAACTCTATTTTCGAAGATGATCTAAATATTATGAAAATAAAGGATTTTGGAATTTTTTGGAAATAATAAAATATGTAATATAAAATATATAGGTGCCCCGTATATATATATTTTTTTATATTTGGCCAAGATATGCAGTTGAACTTGCATGTCTCTCGCAAGAGAATATAAAATAAAACTTCTTACTTGTCACACAGTTTAATATAAGACAAAACGATATTCTGTAGGCTATACATGTTTAATTTATTTAAAAAAAATTTTACACGACCAACAGGACTCACCAATGGACTAATTATTATTAACATTCCGATTTTCTATTATATTTTTATATTTAACCTTAAATATAATTTAATATACTGTATAATTTTCTAAAGAGGTATAATTTGGTGTTCAATTTCTTTCCTTATTTATTTAAATAAAAAAATTATAATCATGAAAATCAATATTTTGTTTTCTATTTTCTGATTTTTCTGAAATTAATTAATATTTATAAACAATATGTAATTAATTTAATTTAAGAATATTCAAATAATAAACAACATTATTATTATTAACATCTGTCAATTTTATCAAAAATCACCAGAATATCACTAAAATTTACAACGTTGCCATGTTGCACATTTATAAAATTCTTCTTTACTATTCCATGATTAAAATATTGCGGTTCAAAATAACAAGTTATTTAAGAGAAACTTTAGTTTTAGCACACTTAGTAGAGAGGCATAAATGTAAAACGGTGCAATTGGGCATAAATCTTATAAAACATCCCTTTTTTTCGAAACACCACAAATTACAGTAAAACAGAAATTTTCTTTT
>JAKCPI010030938.1:0-59370 GCA_023213315.1 Euborellia annulipes
CCTTATGTAAATTTGTTGAGACGTCTCAAAAACGTCTTTCTTTGGCTAACCGACCTTTAAGCATATTATTAATCAAGGGGACAAGACAAGAGAGAGTTATGCAAGTTCCAGATGCTATATTATTTCCTAGGAATTTCATAAAATTTTGAAATTTTAATCAATCAATAAAAAAAATAACAGCAATATTTATTGAGGGTTTATTTCCTTGTCGACCTTTCAACCCTGATTAAGGACATTAGGGCGGGAATGGGTGATTTAAAATCGAGATGTCAGCCTATATTAATATTCATATAGCTATATAAATAAATATGTGGGATCAAAAATGATATAAGGGCATGGGCGTTGTTAACCCCGGCCATGAGGTCACGGTCTCCAGGAAATTAAAAAAAAAAATAAAGATTTTAAATTTAAGGTCTTTTCGGCATCAGGGGCCATTTATCCCGTCTCTAATTTATTTTATTCAATTCAAATGAAATAAAATTTTGCCGCTCGCGAACCCTTGACCCTAGTACAAGAGGCAGAAACTCACCATGTCCGATTTTAAATATAATTTATCAAAAAAAAAGGTTTTTATAAAAATTGAATGGCCGGGGAAGAAAAATCACCAAAATCGTTGCGGTTAAGCAATGCCAAGCGGGGCGAAAGCTCGGGATTAGTGACCCCGAGCAATCAGCGTGTGGAACGTGTATTCTAAATATATTAAATAAAAATTCTAACCCCACATCTCATCCATAGCGCCATATATTTCATATCATGTTGTTTTATAATGTTTCTTTGAATTATGCTTTGTCTTATCATATTAGTTTTAAGTATTATTTTTATTATTGTATTAATATTGTTTTGTTTATATTAATTTGATAAATGTATATTTTGTAAAAATTTGTAGCCCAATGGCGTTTGGCTAGATGGACAGAATTAAAAAAAAAAAAAAAAAAAAAAAAAAAAAAAATTCTAACCCCTAAATGGCCGCAGTAGCCAAAATTGAATACATTTCTATTGTGCAAATACTTGTAGATAAGCTTGACAAAAGAGTAATTGCAGTTAATTGTATCTCTTTTATTAATGGCACATCAAGTCGACCATATATTAGTTGTATAAATATATTTTTTAGCCATGAAATTGACCTGGACTCTCATTTAACTATCAGGATTAGTTTATCTGACACACTTCAACACTTCAGCCCTAAGGATGGTCGGCTTAAAGAGCCATTAATAAAATAAATACACTGCAATTGCTCTTTTTTCAAAGTTTATTACAAGTTCTACTCAATTATCCATCTAACAATAACAATAAAATATATTTAAGAAGTAAAATTACTTTACCCAGGATCTTTGGTTGAGAAGTTTTAAGAATAATAAAATCAACTACAAAACAAAGTATTTGGTTGGCATTAGGCCTCTGGACTGCTGTATAAATATCGCCTTTTGTGGGATTCGCTTCCCGAGTGACAACAATTTGAATTTTTGACTCAAAATATTTACATTGTTAACTTAAAAAATTCTTTTAAAATTTTGCGAAATTCCCGAAAAAATATTTTTTTGAACCCTGAGGCTATTTACTAACATTCAAATAAAGAGTCCATCACTGATGAATGAATTTTTCATTGAATAAAATATAGGAATTTTATAACTTTAAGGGACATGGTGTTGTTTATATTTCCAACTCAAATTATTCATATAGTCACAAAATTAAGGTTTTTTTAATTCAATCAGGTGTTTTTCCTTAATTATTTGCAACTGTAAAATGCTTTTTAACAGCAATTAATCCTTTGAGTCACGTACTGATTATTTGAATTTTTATTAATAATAAATAAAAACCCGTTTTGTCTAGGTGAAGCTAATAAAATTATTAATATCAAGTGAGCGGATCACTTATCATTAAATGAGCTTAAATAATATTTATATATATTTTGTATTTAGCAAACAAATTAACCGAAATCAGGTACTATTCACTAAAAACAGGCGTTAAAATTTAATATCATAAATTGGGTGTTAAAAAGTAAAGTAAAAACATCAGCGTTAAAAAATGCTAGTCTCTAAATCAAGTTTTAACAGCGATGTTAACATTTAACTTTTTAGCACCAGGTGTTAACGACCATGAAGATAGCTATGTTTTCTGCTTGTTCATGTTTTTAGACCTCTCGGGCATGTGTATTACTAACTTGATTTGTTATTCTCATTCTAGTAGGCCTATCTTGACACATCAGTTTTTTTTTTTTTTTTTTTTTTTGTAAAAAAACATTCACACTCGCACTCACACACACATACACAGTCTTTTCGGCAACCTAAGCCATATAAGAATTTTTATTTTACTCGTATTTAATTAATATATCTATTTGGGTCCAGGCATATTTATTTAAGCCATTTGGTTACCAGTTAATTGTTAAATCATCGGACTGCCTGGGGCCCGAACCCGCGCTCCACTTGGTATACAAGGCCAGCACGCTAGCAACTACACCAGGCCCTGAGGGCGCACATCAACGTTAAAAAATGCTATTTTCTAAACAAAATTTTAACAGCGACTTAACATAGTTGCTTTTATCTCAAAGCTGTCAAAATCATTACCTTAATTTTTAGATTAAATACGCAATTTTGACGCATTAAAGATACCACCTAGACATGAGATTAATTTTTAACCCTCTTGAGTAAATGTTACCTCTTTGGCGTTAAAGTTTTTGCTTAGGTAATAGCAATTTGAACGAAAGAGCTGTTAAAATGAATTAACGCTGTTTTTAAGATGTTAAAAGTTAACGTTTTGCTTATAGAATAGACCTGTATTTGTAGGTGGATCACGAAATATTTGGGCCAAAATTTGGACAATCAGAAATTTTTTAATAATAGCAGAGTGGATAAAGTTACGCTTCTAATATCCAAACTCAGGATCAAATGCATTTGATGCTTTTGAAACAAACTGTACCTCTCTCATGTATAAAAACACTTAACTTGTACCTAATTGTAAAATAAATTTATTTTATTTATTTTCAAATTATAAATAATCACTTATTTAAAAGTGAGAAGGTGATGACATAAATAGGTTAGCAAAACAAGTGAATGCCTTGAAGATGTAACAAATCCAGTCTATTTATTTATTTATTGGCCACCTTGACTTTTCCCTTTCACTCACTCAATAGAAGGGGGCTGGGCTCGTCAAAATTGAATCAAAATCTGCATGCATTTATTTATTATTTATCTTCTTTTCGTGCAGCACACTTTTACTCATTCCAATCAGATAATAAGAATGCATCTCTACAGGAGAGCTCCATTTTACTTTCAGTCGAAAACAAATTAGAATTTGAAAGGATTTAATTTTAATAATGGTGTCATAATGGGAATTAAAAAAAAATTTCAATCCTTTCGCTGTACTGGAATTTTTCTCCTTTCAAAGTCTAGAGTAGTTATTAAAAAAAAGAAAAATTGTTATAAAATTATGAGCAAATTTGCCCAAAAGCGAGTGAAGGTTGAGAAGCATCATCTCTGTCGTCGCCGACAAGGGCGGATACATGAGGGATAATTACCCCCTCCCTCCCCTCCCCCCCCCCCGAGATTTGAGAAAAATATTTTATTTTGAAAATTAAATTTTTTTTTAATATAAAATTTTAAATATAGCCTACAATTTTTTCTGTACTGGCTGTGAGTGTTAACTATTAATATTGGAGTGGAGTCAGCCAAGAAAAGAATAAAAAAACAATTTTTTCTGTCGACGTTTCGAGGGCCAATCACGCTCTTCCTCGGGAGAGTTTAATGTCAATTTTTACGGATAGTAGTAAAATGAGGATTTGACATCAATAAACTGAACTTGAATTAATATTAATAATATTATATTTGTTTATTTTTCGATTTAACCAATGATTTTAATATTTAAACAGGCATGTGTGTGAATGAATGCAAGGTTACTTGTACAATCATTTAGACTGTCTCGAGGAAGAGCGTGATTGGCCCTCCAAACGTACACAGAAAAAATTGTTTTTTATTTTTTCCTTGGCTGACTCCACTCCAATATTAATAGTAAAATTTTAAAAATTAA
The DNA here is from genome assembly GCA_023213315.1 of Euborellia annulipes. Lineage (NCBI taxonomy): Eukaryota > Metazoa > Arthropoda > Insecta > Dermaptera > Anisolabididae > Euborellia > Euborellia annulipes. The sequence goes on from JAKCPI010030938.1 coordinate 4,024, forward strand.
AAATTTGATTTGTATATGACTATATATTTTAACTTTCTCTTCACGATATAGGCCTATGAATATTGGGATCATGTCGAAAATTCGATTGAAATAATGGTGTTGAGAGTCCATGATTCCAAAAAAAAGTGGTTCTCTCAAAATGGTCTGTCTTGGTGTGTGTTCAGATCTATTTCGACCCAAAAAATATGAGTCTACCATAACTAGAAAATGCAAAATTAAGAGAAAGTTGTGTGATGTGCGACTAGTCCCACCAGGCAAAAAAATTACCCCTCTCCCCCTCCGAAAACTCCTCTGGATCCGCCCTTGTTTGCCGATCCCAGAGAGATCAAGGATATAAGAGAAGAACGAACTATGAAAAGGAGTTAAAAACAAAAATATTTTATCTTCCTGGATCAACGATTAGCTATGCATATCCAAAGGCCATGGGCATTTGATATTTTTGGAATAAAAAATCATCTAAACTGGCAACACAGGCTATAAATAACTGGCCGATGTATAATTATACTAATTTTATTTTTTTTTTTCTTCTTTAAAGAAGAGATTTTGAAAAACAATCATTAAACCCGAAATTATAGAGATTTCGCGTTGCTTTTTTTTAAAATTTCCTAAATCAAAGATTGCATAGGATTATATTAGTATATTATTTAAAACCAGCTCTTTTTCACATAATCGTTCTAGGAATGGAAAGATATGCTATATGAGTTTGGACGTTTCATAAAGTGGACTCCACATTAAAATTTTGTTGCATTTTTTCGCTTGAAACCTACAAATTTTTAAAAAAATTAAATTTTTCATTCCGAGTAAAAATAATTAAAAATGATCGAGGGATCCACACGAATGCAGCAGGTCTGCATAGTGAACCTTTAGGGACACACAGGGATATACACACCCGTACCAGGGACACACACTTTTCTTCTGGTCCCTTTCGATCTACCTTGTGTGTCCCTAAAGGCTCACTATGCAGACCTGCTGAGGGCGTGTGGATCCCCCGATCATTTTTACTTGGGCGATCAAAAATACTTTTCCCTTACTATATCAGGCCTAATTGTCCAGGAAAGTAAAATTAAATATTAAGAATTGACTAAAATAGAAAAATAACTCTGCATAAAATACAGTAGTTGAATATTTGTGACAAAATATATTAAAAGCGAGGGTATTCATTGGACAAGTACACATAAAAATATCATTAATGGAAAATTTAAAAAAAATATACATTCTAAGGTATTATATTTTGTCATAAATAAATATTCAAAAATGTAATGCAGAATTGTTTTCCTCTCCTCCTTTAAGTAAATTTTATATAAAAGCGTTATACAAACTCTACACTATTTTCTAATTGTATTTTTGGGTTTTTTTGTTTAATTTAAGGTATTTTTCGGCAGCGGAGGCCATTTAGACCTCTCTCTCTTTCACTTGATTGGTAGACAATTTATTTTTTATTTATCCGTTTAAAAGCCAATCCAATTGAAATAGCCATATGAAAAGAGATGCGAATCCTTGACTCTTAGCACAACAGGCAGGCTACTACCACTATACTTTGGCCTAGAGGCTAATGTATATGTATATAGAAAATGTTTTATTCTTCTATCTTGGCCTTTTCCCAATGTGGGGTGGGCAAAATTAATTTATAAAGAAATACGAGTCCGAGAGAAAAGCAAGCCGACCCGTCTCACGACCTGACGCTTGATACGAAAAAGTAAAAAAAAAGGATGGCATAAAGGAAAGAAAGAATTGCCAGCCTTAGCTCGGGTAACTCGTAGTCGCCATCCGCGATTAGAAGTGAGCCCCTGAATGGTAAAGAAAATGTTTTATTATAAAGAAAATCTAATACTTTTGAATAAATCATGACATTTTGTCAATTCCATGGTCATTGTATATTTATTAAGAAATTCGTTTAACGGGAGATTTAATCGGATATTCCCTTTAAAATATGTAAAACAACTGCCAAGGTCAGTAGGGTAGGGTACGCGTAATCGAGGGGGAGGGGGAAGGGGTTGGGATTGATTTATTTCGGTTGTACCAGGCAAATGACAGCCACTGATTTTGATTGGCAGACAGGCATCCAATCCACTTGTGACACATGTCACATTCGAATTCGCAGAATTATATTACCGGATACAAATGCAAATGGAGTCATTTGCTAAGGACTCATCCTATTAATTATTAATTAATTATTCCAATTTCTGAGTTTTTATAATGGACCGCCAAACACCCATTTCAGCCCCTTTTCAAAATGCTTACAGGAAACCATCGATAAATGTCTTTTTTTTTTTTAAAAAAAATTCAAATAGCCACAGCAGAAAGGACATAAGGGGGAACAGGAGCGGCGTCTAAACGTACTTAAAAAAAAAAAAAAATAGACTATTGTAAGGAATTTTACAATGCGTTTTTTTTAATGAAATAATTAAATCCATAAGGGATTATTGTAACAGAAGGTTATTAATGAATTATTAAAAAATTATGAATGTTAATTTTTTTTTTGTTATCAAGCAAATACAGAAAAACAAACTTACAATAATTTTAATTTTTTTTTTAATTTAAAAATGAATTTATTATTATTATTGTTAATTACATATTAATTAAGAAAATAAAGTAAGTTTAGAAGATTTATTTAAAAATTAAATGTCAAATAGTTCAGTATTCCTGACAAAGATGGCAGCCTAGTCTAACAACCTATCCCCTATTTGCCTAAATCTGGTCTATATTTATATATTTTTATGCTTTTATAAATGACACATAATATATAATAACATTTATAAAGTATTCATTGTAAAAAGATCAATGTAAATCAACCAAATGCATTATTATTATTTGTTTTTAAACAATCACACTTTTTTCCACTCACATTCACCCTCACACACCCATAAACACAGTCTTTTCGGCAACTCAGACCATTTAAGACTTAATCGATACTCGTAATTTATTAATATATATTTATTGGGGAGGCATTCTTATTTAAGACATTTGGTATCCAATTGGCTTAAATAAAATCCTCGGATTTTCTGGGAGTCGAACCCACGACGCTTGGTATAGAAGGCCAGAACGCTAGTCACTACACCAAGCCCGAGCTGACATCTCTTGGCAAATTTTCGTAATAGGTGGTTTATTTTTTCTTACTTTTTAAGACACATAACGCCATCTTATCGGCAAAAGGATGCGTAACCGCTTCGCTCCTACTCTCCCTTAAATTATTCAAAAAAATAATAATCCTTTACCTAAATTAAAAAAACCATCGTGTTTTGTTTCAACTTTCTTGTTAATTTCTTATTGAAAACTGAATTAGTTCATATTGAAATATCTAAGCCTCCGGCTATATTTCCAATATTCATTTCTCCTTTCTCCCGAAAATTGAAATACATGCGGAAACACACCGCATCAATGCAAATATGGCCGCATCTATTTCTACTTTTATTTTAAACCCTCCGTGATGGCCTCAAGAATACATTTGCAACTTTCGAGGCGTTCAAGACAACTTAATTCACAAAAAAAAAAATCCTGAATGAATCCTGTAAAAAGGAAAGGGAAATAAACAAAATAGGCCAAACGTGGCTCGCCACCTTCCAATATGGACACGATGAAGACAAATACAAATTAGCATGTCATATTTGTACTCTAAAGGCGATCACACGATTTATTGATAATTGAACTTGTGAAATCGCATATGAAAGAAAAAACAAAACATTAAAAAAAAAATTCTAAAATTATTTTATAGGCTATATTTGAGAAAGCAAAAAAAAAAAAAGTTTAATAAATCAAAAATTTTAAAAATCCTAGACAAAACAAAAAATACGGGTAATTCCTAAATTGATTGCTTTATTAGAGAAGTCAGAATTCATTCGTGAGGGTAATAAAAAATCTGGTGTGACTGCTCGAACAACATACAAATTTATTTTACCTTCGATAATCAAAAGTTGTGTTCTGTGCTTGTCACACCAGATTTTTTGTGTCGAGATATATTTAGTTTCCTCCGATATATTAAAATTCAAGATGAAATAAAATTTTTTTTTTTTTAAACATTCACACTTTTTTCTCATTCACACTCAACACTACACACACATTCCCACAGTCTTCGGCAACTCAGGCCATTTAAGACTTTAGACGATAACCGTTATTGATAAATATCCATATATGGGGTCCAGGCATTCTTATTTAAGCCATTTGGTATCCAATTGGCTTAAATAAAATCATCGGACTGCCTGGGGTCCGAACCCGCGACGTTTGGTATACGAGGTTAGCACGCTAACCTCTACGCCATGCCCCGAGGGCGAAATAAAATTTATAAACATGGAAAAATATTTATATTTTGTTACCATGGCAACCATTTCTCCTATCCTTCCTATGAAGTACAAGAGTAGCCCTCGGGGCATGGCGTAGAGGTTAGCGTGCTAACCTCATATACCAAACGTCGCGGGTTCGGACCCCAGGCAGTCCGATGATTTTATTTAAGCCAATTGGATACCAAATGGCTTAAATAAGAATGCCTGGACCCCATATATGGATATTTATTAATAACGGATATCGGAAAAGTCTTATATGGCCTGAGTTGCCGAAAAGACTGTATGAATGTGTGTGAGTGTAAGTGTGAATGAGAAAAAGTGTGAATGTTTAAAAAAAAAAAAAAAAAAAAAAAGTACAAGAGTAAAGTGTGCTTTAAAAGATTTCAAGAGCAAAATTAGAATATCCATTTTAAAGAACATTTAAAAAAGAATTGATTTTTGAATAAAAATCAAAATCGTGAGAGAGAATTTTGAGAAAATAAAAAAAAAGTGAAAAAATACATCAGTAAAATAATGGTACTTTTTGGACGATTTTGTTTAAAAGCTTCGTATTATGTTCCAAGGGAGTACCTAACTTAGATCTCAAATTTCATCTTCCCAGCTTTTTTCATTCTTGAGATATTTTGTTCACAATCAAACCATTTTGCGTGGCCCATTTTTTGGACTCAAAACGTGTATATCCATCAAAATCTCGATATCGCATTTTGAAATGAATCCAATACTTTCTCTCTATATATTAACATATATAGGTAAGAGAAAGTAAAAACTATGGCAATTGCTAGCTACACACTACCACTACTAGTACTGGTATAAATTCAAAAAGAGTTAAGAAAATTTAAAACTAAAATAATTTCTATTAAAGTGAGCGGATAGCTGAGAAGATCTTGTAGTAAGGAAGAAAGAAAAGAGCGATTGCAGCTAATTTTATTTCGTTTATTATTCGCTTCAAGCCGACGTTTCGGTCAGATATACGACCATCATCAGGGCTGATAAACGAAATAAAATTAGCTGCAATCGCTCTTTTCTTTCTTCCTTACTATAAAAAAATTTCTAATATTTTTAATTAATTAATAGAGCTACTGTGTGGTCATAACGGTGCTCTGGGACACAAGTCGCTTTACCCTTAAAAGCGAGCAGAGAGGGCTCCCTCGTTAGAACGCCTCAACCCCTCATCGCAGTCATATCTCCTCAACTCTATAACTTATTAGCGCGACACCCCCTCAACATACAATACATTCGTGAATCAAGGCATCCACAGAAATCGCGTCCTATCAAAAAATACAGTCCAATAGTGAACATCGAAGAAAACACGCAGATGAATAGCCACCGAGGGGTGATAATTAATCTTCAATTGAGTGAAAATCTTCTACCGGTAAGTGTCTCAATTTTGCCTTAATTATCGCACAGCTACCTAAATACCAAATTTAAATATTAAATTTTTCTTTTATCTTATCTAATTCTTCTAAGAACTCGCTTCACAGGTGTTTTAGTTTGTTCGCAAGATTATTGAGCATTTCCAAGAAGGAAGAGAGAGAGAGAGAGTCTCCAAAGGGAGATCCCGTGGGCGTTGCATTTGCTCCCTTTCCCTTTCTTGAAGAGAAAACAAAAGCACTCAGTGTGTTGGCTATCCATCTATGGTTTCATTTTTAGCAAGAGTATGAAAATTAGGAGCGCCTTTACACATTGATGAGAACTAATATAAATAAATAAAAAAAAGATGAAGGATATTCCCATATTCATTATACTAATTATATGCAAAACTTCCATCTAGTTATAATTATTGTGAACGATGAATAAGATGTTGTTGAAGTGATATGAGCGGACTTTACATTTACACTTACTAGAGAGAAAATTTCTCATTAAGCTAATTAATATCTTAACTAAAAAAAATAATAAATTTCAAAACATTCAAGCACAACTTTCGTCCCTTTTAGAAATGTAATGCTTTGATTCTTATCAACTTCCCAAGAAAATGTTATTTGAATTAAGATTTTTACATATAGGTCTATGATTGAATAAAAAATAAAACAATGACAGGGTGGTGGTGTAATTAGAGAAGAGATGAGAGCATTCAGAATTCATAGTTAAATATTTTTCGAGATCTATATATTTGAATAAGATATTAGTATTCAAAATACCTCGATTCTGACTTTAACAGAGTCATAGAAATATTTAACAAGATTGTATGTTTCTTGTTGAAGAGGAGAAGCGCCCCATCCCCCCGGGGGGGAATCGAACCCAGGATCTCCAGCCTTTTCGGACATATGTGTGCAGGCGAGGAAATATTTGCATATAACTCTAATTGTAAGACTTAATAAAAAAAAAAATAATTATTAAAAAATTTATTGTTATTGTTAAAATTATTATTATTAAAAAAAAAATAAGACAGAGTGGTGGTGTCGAAGGTCCAGTGGCCTAGTGCAATGGATTGCACACTGATGCCCCGGAAAGACTGGATATTCCTGGGTGCCATGGGGCGCTTGGCCTCTCCAACAAGAAACATTCTCACAGTCTTGTTAAATAAATTCAGAATTCAGCTCAAAAGAACTAATGGTGTTAGAGTAAAATACAAGATCCATACATAGATTTCGATAATATGAATTTTGATCTACGAACACAATGAACTAAAGAGAGAATTCATTAAAATGTATTATATGGACCGTTGATTTTGAAAGTGGTGTAAGTCCATTTTTTAAAAAATGAGATATCACATAATTTATGATTAAATTAATGTAAATTTTCTATGTATAACTAGCTAGTGGTAAATATCTTAAAAAATTCCCATGTTTTGTACAATTGAAAATTCGGATGTGTCGATATATAGATTCTTTAATAAACAAATATGTTAACCTTTCCATTTTCTCGAAACAATAGAAAATGGACTTACACCACTTTCAAAATAAACGGTCCATATACATATCTCTCACCTGGTGAGCATCATTACACATAGCTGCCTAATGCAAATTATATTAATTTCCTTTACACTTATTGGGCCCTGAAGATGGCCTCTATCGAGACCGAAACGTCGACCTAATAAAATATTTGAAGGAAAAAATTTGGCTGCCAGTCTCTGCTCCTGCAACCTTTCCTTGAAACAACTCAACAGCCACAACTACAATACTAACAAATATCTTAAAATAAATAATATAACACTTTTCAGGTAAACATAAAAATAATAAATAATCTGCCTCTCCGATTCAAAAAGTAGTCTGCTCTCAATCAGTAATAGGCTCTACTGTTTATTAAACAAATTCGTAAAATGAGAGAATGAATGAAGTTCCCCCCCCCCGGTTCGGATCCCAGACCTCGAGATGAATATTTATATCATTTGGCTACGAAATGGTTTAATTAAATGTGCTTGGATTATAATCATTAAAAGTCCGTGGCCGAAGAGTCTAAAAAATAAACTCAAACTGAAGCTGATGTATTATGGTGTGAGTTGTTATCTCTCTCGCGTCATCCATCTGATTGTCTTATCAAATCAATTCTTCTCTTCAATTTATTAGATTCCAGAAAAGATTGTGCAAGCCTTCCCACTTAAGAAATTCAAATTCCAGAAAATAATATTTTTTTTTCCTCCAACTAGCTGGAGTTATTTCTAAACTAATTATTCCTTTCGAGATATTCCATGTAGGTGCAAAGTCCTTATTAGCTACAGCCCCATTTGGCGTTGCGTAGGCGATACTTCTTCCAGACCCAGTTGCCAGGCATGGCAGTCGACGTATAAAAAGCAAAGTGCATTTCGAGAAGAATATCACTTCTCCAGCCAAAATATTTTTAGAATATGAAGGTTAGCATTTATTTTCGAACTTGGAAGAAAAAAAAATTAGTTATCACGACAGCACAGTGTGTCTAGATAAAGCGCAAAGCGATTTTACTTTTTTTATTGTTTTGTTATATCATTAACAAGTAAAAAGATAAAAGCCTATCACAAGAAAGTGGAACAACACAAACTTCCTGAAATTATTTATATATTTTTTTTGTTTATTTTGCGTGAAAAAACTAATCAAATAATCTCGTATTAAATAATTTCTAAATATACATAAAGCATGATGAATCATAGGAGAAAAATTTTACATTTTTCTATCAAAGATTTGATGATCTGAAAAAAAAAATTGCATTTATAAAATTATTTTTTTATTTATTGATATCATGAATAAATTATTCATTCATTCATCAATTAACGTGTATTTTGAAAACACAATAAAAACATGACTGCAGCCAATATAGATTATAAATAATATCTGGGAAAAGTAAATTTTCATTTACTAGCTGCATAGTTTCCCTTTGATGGGTCTTACCAACTAAATGGAGGAAATTCTTATTTACGCCCTTTACTTAGCATCTAAGTTTAATTCTAGTAAATTTATTTTAAACCCTTTTTAAGCTAGTCAAACTTCTTTAAATATTAAAAAAAAATGAAACTTTGCCTAAGATTATGAAATATAAACCTCTAGTTTCAATGCAAAATTAAAGATTATTTTGATTTTAATATTAAAAAACCTTTTTCTTTGACATGTGATTCAGTCGCATTTATTTATATCAATTGATACTATTTATAGGCCTACAATTTGGTAATTGTGATTCACTTAATTTAAAAAAAATACGTGTATTTTTCAGAGTGCCCTAGACCCATGGGCTCAAATGTTATATTTTCAAAATAATTTATTTATTTATTTTCTCACTTCTAGACTCTAGATCAATTTTTAAAGTCAAAAAATTGTCATTTTTCCGGTGAATAAAGTCATAAGCCCATTTTCGTTATCTTCTTCATTATAAATGCTTTTAAAATTTAAACTAGTGTATATTTATATATCTAAATAAAAAATTCTTGATTTTAGTAAGATTATTATTTAATAACAGGTGAAAGCTTTAACTGCTTTGCATCTGTTTTAAATGTCTTAAGAAACTGAAAGTAATTTAATTTAATTTCTTCTAGCGACTCTTGTGTTCTTGTAACGTTGACTGGAGATGATGAGAGGGGGGGGGGAGATTATAAACCCCCAAAAGAAAAAAAAAAATATTTTAAGCTTAATGTTTACTAAATTATATTAAAAAGAAATAAATAATATGTAAAGAGTGTCAAATGTCTGTCAGGCCAGGCAGCGTCCTTGGTGTTAATCAGAAAGGAATCTCAGCTCGTTTGTCAATCCAATTAAAAGTGAGGGCAGCTGGTCTCTCGCCTTATAGGGCCTCGTTGCGCCTTTGTTCCACTCTAGGCGTTGTCCTCAGCTCCATTTGGTGCCAATTTGTTCCAGGAGGGAGGGGGTCATTCCATTTTCAGAAACTCGCTAAGAAAATAGCCTTCGGGTTTATGCGAACTTTGACATGGCGTGTGTTATTCAATCCGAGGTCAATATAACGAATATCGATGGAAACAAATAGCAGAAGTCAGACCTTGGCTTATGGAAATTCAAATCCGATTCCGGTTCATATCTAAAGAACAGTTTGGGAGACCTTTTGCCTTCAATTAAGAAGCTTTAGCTCTCAATTTGCGTGATTGGGAATAACGTTTTTTTTGTTTTTTTTTTAATGAGAAGTTTTGTTTTTTATTATTTTTAATTAAATTAAATATTTTTCAAGATTTTTATTTGAATCAGAAAAATGTTCAAATGCCTCGGTTCGGATTGAATAAATTCAGTCATATAAGAATATTTAACAATTTTTGTGAGTTACTTTGGCTGTATCCACGATATTTTTGTGTAGTTAACACGCCAAGATAATTATATAGGGTAGGCTGCTCGCTAAATTCAAAACCTTCAGATTGCCAATTGTTTAGAAGAAAAAAAATTAAATAATCTTTTATTTAGGTAAATTCCCTTGCTGATGTGATTAGGATGGTGAGGTAGTGTTTGTATAATTGATAACTATGAGCAGGATGGCAGCCAGGAATCAAATTAGACAAAAACCTCAGTTAATCTTTATCTAATTTTTACTTCTTCTTACTTATATTTCAGTCGCCGACGTTTCGGACGCAAATCGAGTCCTTGGTCAGGACGATTGATAATACAGACGGGTGGGAGGACCCCTAAATCCAAAAAAGTGGTTTTCACAGACTAGGCACCACCCTAGTGCATGAAAATAAGCTTTTAATCAAAATCGGCCAAAAAGTACTAGTACTTTAATGATGTACTTTTTCAGTTTTTTTTTCGGTTTTCTCAAAATTCGCTGTAACGATTTTGATCAAAAATCAATTATTTTTTAGATGCTCTTTGAAATGGATATTCTCATTTTGCCCTTGAAACCTTTTGAAGCACACTTTACTCTTGCATTTCATAGGAGATATAGGAGAAATGGTTGCCATGGTAACAAAATATAAATATTTTCTTATCTTAAATTCAAATGCATCGTTCTGTCAGAAACTAAATATGAGTCAACACAAGATAAAAATTAAAAAATCTGGTGTGACAAGCACAGAACACAACTTTCTCCTACCAAAATTAATGGAAGTTGTGTGCTGTGCGATCAGTCATGCCAGATTTTTTTTCATTTTTATTCATAATAAATCGAGGGAATATTATATTAATGGAAACAGTTGAAAAACAACCAGTTTTATATAAAGTATTTTTTCCAATGAACCTAAAATCACTTCCAATGCGTTAATAATAAGATAACTTAACAGATTCATCACTAATATTATCATTAAAAAAATTATTCCTAATAGCTCACAATAGTTGCAATGTTCTAGGACAATTCAGAATCTATTGATTTCATTTTTTGTTTTGGCAAAAAAAGGTTTATTTTATAAATTCAGGAATGATCCATATCAAGTGTCATATAGAATTGATAATTATAATTATCAATTTAAACAAACAAAAGCAATCTATTAACTTTGTTTGAAAAAGATGGAATTTTTTCTATCAACGCTCATAGAGACTGTTCATTAGCTAGTCAATATATCGTTTAAGATAGCAAATTTGCGAGATATGTTTGTGCTTATGTTTGGGTAAAATTGAGCCCCCTGGAGTCGAGCCAGCACTTTATTTTTGAGGCGTTTAATAAATTAATTTAATAAGTTATCCTCATCAAAAAATCAATTGTTCCTTTGGTTATACTTTAATTTATTATAATAAATATGATTATGAAGAATTTTTTATTCAATAAAATCCAAGAAAAAAGTAAAAGGCAGTTGGGAAATAAATTTCTGACCAAAGAAGGAAGGAACGTCCTCTAAACTTGTGATATTGTTTTTATCCTCTTGATGAGATTGCCTTAACACTGACCTAGAGCCTCCAACGCGCGCTGATTCTTTATTGTCAAGGCAAATTTGTCATTTTTTTTATTTAATTTGAAGATTAAATTTAAATCTGCTTTTTTTCTCTTCTTTAAGTATTAACCTCAAAAGGATCGGATCTAACTGTTAACGAATGGAGCATGTCAAAGAGAATGACATTTTCTTGATAAAATCGGAACAATTTAATCCGAACCGAGAAGTGATCGAAGAGAGAAGAGCTTTTAAGTTTAGAAGACATCTTTATAAATCTAGGTCCTTTTGCTTTAATGTATTTTAGTGAGATTTGCTTATTGATTGAATTTTAAATAATATCCAATTATCCTAAATGTGTGATAAAAAAAAAAAATAGTAGGTTTGAAAAATAGAAACTGCTGTGTTCCAAAGCGGATCCAGAGGTGTTTCTCGGGGGGGAGGGGGTAATCTGGTGGGACAAGTCGCACAGCACACAATTTTTTCTTAATTTCGGTAATTTAAATGCGCATTCTGAACTTGTTTGCCAGAATATAAATACAAATCAAATTTTTAAGTAATAATTTAAAAAAAAAAATTTTACATTAAAAATAAATTTTTTTTCGAAAAAGTATTTTTTTTTTAAATCTCGGAGGGGGTAATTACCCCTTTTACCCCCCCCTTGTATCCGCCCTTGGTTCCAAAAGAAGAATTATTTTTAACTCAACACATAAACCTCACCATCTAAGATTTCTATATATACTATATACAGACAATATATTAGCTTATTGCCGAAATTTAATAAATTCTAATTCACCAAAAATTTTCACAACAAATAGTTTAAACCTATCTATCTAAGATTCCAAAGAAATTTGAATTATAAGATGGATAAAAAAAATACCCAAATTCAACTTGATATCTCAAGTGATTTAAAAAAATGTGACATGTTAAAAGTTTTACAAAAAGTGAAAAATTAACCCATTCATATATTTTAAATTACTACAAAACATCTTAAAATTGAGATAGAAACATGGGTTAGGGGTAATTTCAAAGCATTTCAGATGCTCTTTCTAATGATATACAACACAACAGAGTAAGTCAAATGGCCTCTGCAGCCGAAATGACATTTAAAAAAAAACACAACAGAGCAGAGGCGTAGCCAGAAATTTTTGATAGGAGGGCAAGACAGGATTTGCTCCCCCCATAAGAAGTATAATGAAATAAATCAATTTTCAATGTACGGTAAACGAGTATATTTTTAAACATTTGCTACAGGAAATATATTACAATTTACACTATTAGTAAGATTCAACTAATCTACCTATATATTATTAGGAGAATTTTTAATTATAGACCACATTTTTGTATTAAATATTTATTAAAAATATATAAATACTGTACAACGTTTCAACTGCTTATTCTGCAGCCGTTGTCAAGCACTGTGCACTTGCTCCGACTCAAGTGAACTGACTGTCATGTCCGTTGCTTGCCTCTTTATATACAGCGACGTCAGCGCCATCTGTAGGCATTCCTGTGAAGTTAGATTCAAAGTTTTTCCGCCATTTTTACTCATTTCCATGAAGTCAGTCGGACCAAGTGCACAGTGCTTGATAACGGCTGCAGAATAAGCAGTTGAAACGTTGTACAGTATTTATATATTTTTAATAAATATTTAATACAATAAAAATCTGGTGTGACTGGCGCACAGCACACAACTTTCTCTTACCTTCGGTAATCGAAAGTTGTGTTCTGTGCTTGTCACACCAGATTTTTCGGGTCGACATATATTTAGTTCCCGACAGTACGGAACAATTGTATTCACTATGTAAAATATATAAGTATGGGAAAATATTTATATTTTGTTACCATGGGAACCATTTCTCCTATCTTTCCTATGAAGAACAAGAGTAAAGTGGTCTTCAGAATACTTCAATGGCAAAATGAGAATATCCATTTTAAAGAGAATCTAAAAAATAATTGATTTATGAATTTAAAAAAAAATCGGAGCAAATTTTGAGAAAATCGAAAAAAACTGAAAAAGTACATCAGTAAAGTACTAGTACTCTTTGGCCGATTTTGTTCAAAAGCTTCGTGTCACGTCCCATGGGGGTGCCTAACTTAAATATAAAATCTTAACCTTCTAGCTCTTTTCGTTATTGAGATATTTTGTTCACAGACAGACACACAGACACACAGACACACAGACAGACAGACCATGTCACGAAAACCACTTTTTTGGATTCAGGGGACCTCAAAACGTGAAGATCCATCAAAATCTCGACATCGAATTTTTGACATGAATCCAATACTTTCTCTCTATATATTTCATATATAGGGTAAGAGAAAGTAAAAATGTGATCTATAATTAAAAATTCTCCTAATAATATTTCAAACCACAAAAGCTTTAATAAACACAATCTACCTATATAATTAGTGAAACTGGTGACCCCCATGGAGCCCAAGGGACTCGAGCCTCCCCAATCTTGTGGGAAGAGGGACACAGCCTCCCCCCCCATAAAAAAGCACCATTATTCGTATAAACAAATTAACTAATAAACTAACGAGTGATTTTAATAAGCCTTTTAAGTACCTTGTAAGTAACGTACGTAAAAGATCGATGGGGAAAACGCGGAATTGTGTAATAAATTTTGTTTTTAATTTCAAAATGAAAAACTCAATTTTCTTAAAATTCACCTCTAAAAAAAATTTAAAAAAAAATTGAATAAATTGTTAAAAATAATTTCCAAATAAAAAAAAGGCCTATGTCTCATCGTAGGATCATAATGGATTCATATATTTATATAAAAAATTTAATTTTTTCCCAAAATACGCTGCTCTAATCGTATAAGTTCTCATCCCCCTCACACATACATTCACACTGTCTTTTGGCAACTCGGGCCATATAAGTAATTTACGATAAGCGTTATTATAAAATATGATATTTATTTGGAGTCCAGGCATTCTTATTTGAGCCATTTGGTATCCAATTGGATTAAATAAAATCATCGGACTGCCTGGTCCGAACCCGCGACGTTTGGTACTACGAGGTTAGCACGCTAACCTCTACACCAAGCCCCATCGTATAAGTTTAACAGATAACTATAACTAAAGAAACCGGCCCAAAAATATATGATTATAAAGCGAAGAATTTACATGACGTGGATAAGAAAGAAATCTCAATTATTATAATAATGTCGCAAGCACGATAATAAAGTTCGGTCGGTGTGTCGTTAAGATAAGTCCTAATGCTAGTAAGAGATTTAAACTTTAAATATCTTGCTATTTCAATTTAATGTAGAAAAAAAACATGAAAAATAATAATAATAATAAATAATCTTGATATGAATCAAATGCCAAACTCAAATTATTCAAGTTTGGCATAATTTTTTTTTTTTTTTATTGATCAATTCTCCTTTCATTAAAAATTTGAGAGACGAAAAAATAAATAAATGTGGTCTTTCTTGGTCATTTAAATTAATTATTATATTTTTTATTATACATAATTTGTCGATTACAATTAGTCTTTTAAAAGTTATATTTATACACGTAAAGGTATGTGTTTATTATATAAACATTCAATTAAATATTTGGAATTTAAACGTTAATGCTTTTTTATTATTTATAGAGTTTAAACAATAATAACTTTTTTTTTAATAAGAATGTTAATGAAATTTTACTAGAGCAATACTGATTGAATATGATGAATTACTATTATTAGGAACCTCTTTAAAGGGCACCCTCAGAAATAAAATTTAATAGAAATTTAAACGTGAACGGGATAATAGAGACAATCATTACGTAAACAAGCAGCGCACGTGATCGTCTCGCAGGCCTTGGTAACGGTAACGGTAAAGACGAAGACGACCGTTACGGCTCACCTCCTCCTCCGATGACGACGGGATCATCGGCTGGGATGACCTCCCGATCATACAACGCGGGGGAGAATCCGTATGTCCGGACCTCATGTTGGAGGGGGGGGATCCCTCCTTTTCACTCGCGGAATTTATTTATATTACAGATGAGTCATATCAAAAAAACATAATAATAAAAAAGAGAGGAAGAGCTTTCCATTATGCGATCCTATCTATAAAGTTGCCAACATCTTTGTTGATTACATAAAAGACTGATGAAAGGTATTTTTATGCAAAATATTATTTTTTTATGTATTCTTAAAGAATAAATGCATTGTATGACATCATGTCCGGCATGTCTCTAACAACAATTTTATGGATTTTATTGAAATTGCAATGAATAATTTCTATGAATAAAAAAGCTTCTCGGAGACGTGCCCTCAAGAGTTAAGAATATTTTATTTACCAGAATTTCATCCGAATTGTGAGGGTAACCCGCCTTAAGAAAAAAAATTTAATAATTATGATGTATGAATTGATGCTGGTTGCAGAGCAGCGGCGTAACTAGCCTTGGAAGGCGGAGGGGGCAAAGCTCAACTAGGGCGCCATTTTTTAAGTTGTAATATAGCTAATTAAAAAAAAAAACTATCCATTTTTTGGACAATCTAAGGAAAGAATATGATAAAATCACCGTCCCTGGTCTATATCTTAGATGCCCTAGGGCGCCTATGTCGGTATTGAGGGGCGCCAAAGGCTTGATGAGGGGGTGGGTCGAGCGCCCTCACCTAGTTACGCTACTGTTGCAAAGGATGTTATTCCGGGGTAAACCAACACTGGCCTCTCCCGGTCTGCACTGAGGATAGCCAGGCTTTAGGTCGGCCAAAATATTTGGAAAATATAGTAGGCCTATAAGGAGTTTCTGAAAAAACGTTGCTGTTTTATTCCTCCCGTATTCATAAAATTTAAATTAATTATATAGAAGATACTATCCAACTAGTCTGAAGTACACACTCAATGAGCCCCCCCTCCAATTTACTTTTTCTTACCTATATATATATATGTATTAATACCAGGTATGTAGAAAGTATTACATTTATGTCAAATTCGATGTTGGGATTTTCATAGAAATACACGTTTTGAGGGACAGTGATTCAAATAGTGGGTCTGGGTGTAGATCCATGTGTGTTGAAAATAAACCAAGAAGGAAATGAGGTACGAGGTTTTATATCCATGGGCGTAACTAAGAGGGTGCCGGGGGCCTGCCTCCTCCCCCCAGAAAGCTCCTTGCCCCAAGAAAATTGAGAAAATATGAGGCTTTCCAGGCCCACCGGAGGATAGCTGGTTCCATGCCACCCCTCCAGCCAAATTCTCTAGATACGCCCATGTTTATATCTAACAAGAGTTTTCAAGTTTTATTCTCCCGAATATAATACACTGTTTTATACCAGGATAAAACTAGGCCGATGTAAAAAAAAAAAAAAAACTAAAAACCAACCCCCTCCCTGAAAAAACAGGTTAAATGAGTTTTATTTGAATTTCCTTTGATCAATCACACCATATTTTTTTGTTTTAATCCACGTTGTGTGCCCTTACCGAATCATACTCACAATTAATTGACAAGTTGTGTAATAAGTCCGTTAATAAAATTATAAATTTCCGTATTAATTTACGAATAAGCAAGTTTTTTTTTTTTTTTAACGATAGAAAAAGAGACTATTTATTTGAAAATTAAAACTATTGAAATGAGACTAATTTTTTTTCTCTCCTTTTCATTTCCGCGTTAATTTTATAAATATTTCGTAATATCTGGTTTTTGTATAAACAGCGAGATCTCTTCCTCCTAACGCTATCATATCCGGAACAATGTAATTTATTATTCCAGGTGTGAATGTTAAAGCATTTTCAATAAATCAGATATGGGCTATCTTGGAATAAAATAGACGATGCATCTTTTATATTTAAAGGAATGCGCCTGCGCCTCCCCACGCATTTAAATAGAGTGAATGCAAATCACTTTTTGAATGATCTCGACTTGACAAGGCCAAGAGGAGACGAGAGAATTCCTCTCTAGAAGAAAAACCAGTACTAGTGTTATTATCTTAAACATTTTTATGCCTACTATCTAAAGATATTTTTAAACAAAATAATTGTTTATTTGTCAAACGGGAAACACCACAAAAAAATATCAGAATACGTAGTATATAAAATACTGATGAAGGTTTTATTAGCTGATAAAATGAGAGACGGTAGTCAGAGGCGTACCGAGGGGGGGGGTGGGCGCGCCCCCCCGCTATTAATAAAAAAATAAATAAAATCTGCCCGAAAAAACAGACGGTAGTTCAGGGGTGGCCAGCCTGTGTTCATTTTTGCGGCTTGCGAGGTTCATCCCACTTTTACAAAATATATTTATTTTATAATCAAAAGATAAAGGGAGCCAAAGAAAATAAAGAAAAATTTTTTTTTATTTTGCTTTATTGAACAACAATGTCGAATTTTGGCCGATTGTTCAAGCCTTCATCAGGACAGGTGTTTTGTTTGTCTCCAGCTATATACAGGAAAGAGAAAGTAAAAATTATCATTACTATTCCAATCCAGTGCCTGCTTGAGGATTTGTTTACATTCATAGAATACACAAATGGAAAGAATACATAAATATTTCTCTATACATTTCCTATGGGAGAAATCGTAACTTTAATTAATAACTCAAAAAGTTATTGAAATTTCGGGATAGGAAATTATTTTCCTGTAATCCCTAGAAGGTCCTCTTTAAGTATAAAAAATTTCGTTTCAAAATTCCAACGGGAAGTTGCCCAAATAGAGCGTGACAGACAGACAGACGGATAGACAGACGGACATTAGCGAATTATATAAATAGATGCTCTTTAAGGGGTTTATTCTCATCTTACCCTCAAAAGTGTTTAAAGACCACTTTACTCTTGTGATCCATTGAAATGTTTTAGCTGTAGTAACAAAATATAAATATTTTCCATGTTTATGAATTTTATATCTTGAATTCTAATATACTGGCAGAACAGGTCCCAAAAAATTTGGTGTGAAAACACAGAACACAACTCTCAATTGTGGGATGTGTGATGGGCTCTTGGCAACTCCTGACAAAGATGCGAACATTCGTCAGTTGACATGGCTTCTGGTACAAGAGTGACCATCATTCAACAAAGAGACCCTCTAAGCTCGAGGCAAACAAAACCCATGCCCTGATGAAGGCCGGAAAAATCGACCGAAACGTCGACATTGCTGTTCATTAAAGCAAAAAAAAAAAAAAAAAAAATCTTTTCTTTATCTTCCTCCTTTCTTTTCATTATAAATTATAAATTTATCCACTGCTACTTGACAATATGTTTATTTTTTTTTTTTTACCCCAAAAGAATTGTGGATATATAAATTTATGTGCGGCCCCCGGAGTTATAATGCATTTCCAAAGTGGTCCTCAAGATCATTTGGGTTGACCACCCCTCTTCTAGTTCATCAATAATAAATAATAAACCCTTATACAGAAGAATATTCCTGGAGGGGAGGAATTAGGGAATTTTTCTTCCGAAAAATTCTCCGACATTCTTTGACTGATAACTAATTGTTCCTATCATTGTTATTGAACGCATTCATTCTCTAAAAGAAAATGATTTTTTTTTTTATTATTTAATTTAATAAGGTTGTCAAATTTTGATGACGTTGTGAAATTAGCTTTTATTTATCCTTGACACTTTCTTGATAGTTCATTAAACAGATGGAATGAGCGATGTGAAGGTGTCATTTTCCAACATTATCATCATCATCATCACACTTTCATCTTTTATTTATGGGAATTTAATCAATTTGCACAATTTGCATGCCATTTATGGATAATATATATTTTAAAATCCATAAACACTTTATATTTTTAATCCATTGTGCATTCTGTTGCAATAATATTAAAAAAAAAAATTACATACTAATAATTTCAGAATTCTATAAGATATTTTGTAAAAATTCCAACTTCGACTAAAATTAAGAAACAGGTTGAATTTTGGCGCTTTTTTGCCCCTGACTTTTTTTTGAAAAAAGCGACTTTTATGATCCACTTTTTTCAAATTTTTCAATATAATATGCTTTTTTTAATTTTACTTTCGGCCATTTAGAGTTTTTTTTTTAATTTATTTAAGATAGATCAAATTGTATCATCTGTCAAAGTTCCTCAGCATAAATCTGTTCATTTATTTTTCTTTTTCATTTCAGAATTATTTGTTCATGATATTTTCGATTATATAAAATTATATTTAACAATTGCGTGAGTATGTTTAGTCAAATCCGAATTTAGCTATTCATTGAATATTATATTAAACTCTTATTTAAATGAATAGATCTCGAAAATTATTTATATCTTGGATAATGGTCCCATACAGTATCGTTTAAAGTAAATATGTTTACCGATGGTAACAGAAAGTTGTTTGCTGTGCTTTATCACACCAGATTTTTACTTTTGTACTAAGGAGATTATATTTTTTTTTTATTTATTTAATTATATTCTAAAAAACTCTTCCATATTTCGGTTATAAAGAGATAAGCTCTCTATTTCTTTTACACTCTCATATTATTAATTATATCAGGAATGAAAGTTAGAAGAAAACGCAGCCAAAATTTTTTCTTTAAACAACAGCTGACGTTTCGGCTTTGGTCAAAGCCATCCTCGGAGCTCGGACGTTGAGCTGTTGAAATATATTTTTAAAGAAAAAATTTTGGCTGCGTTTTTCTCCAACTTTCATTCCTGATACAAATTGCACCAGCGCCATAAAATACCCTTATACTAATATTATTAATTGTTAAAATTGACAGCTACTTTTTTGACAAAAACAGACATTTTGGCTAAAAAAGAATTTTTTCCGAAAATAAGAGACTTTTTTTTCCGCTCTCTAGTGATCAGGTGTAGGCCTATATATTTCTTAATAAACCAGATATGTATACAGGGTGCCCGGAAATAAAAGGAGATGATTCTACATGAAAAAATAAGACTTTTCTTTTCCTATAAACTTAATATGCCCAGACGCTTCGTTTTCAAGATACAGGGGGTCAAAGTTGAATTTTTTTTTTTTGTTTTTTGCTAATATCTCGAGAACCGTTTGAGATACAATGTTTAGCTTCTGTACACGATTTATGTTCATTGTTCCGCTTGTTTTATGTGTAAATTTTTTTGAAAAAGGAAACGGTTCTCGAGATATTAGCAAAAAACAAAAAAAAAAATTCAACTTTGACTCCCCTGTATCTTGAAAACGAAGCGTCTGGGCATATTAAGTTTGTAGAAAAATAAGTCTTATTTTTTCATGTAGAATCATCTCCTTTTCTAGGTAGGCCTACCTGTTATTTCCGGCCACCCTGTATTTTGTCTGTAAACTGAAAAATTGCAGAGAATTTGCAAACAAAAAGATAAAAGACAGGTAAAAATTAATTACATTTTTTTTAACCACGCCTAAAAGGTCTTTTTCCTGATTTGGTATCATTGACTTTTTATTGATTAATTTTCTCAATAGCAAAGTAAAAATTCCTTAAACGCAAATTTTTGATTCATTTCCCAGGAACTAACTCTGTTTGATCAGCCGATCGTTTCTCAAGGCTGTGTGGTCCATTCCGTTATTTGAAATGGTTGTCACTCACCTTTTAATTAGGGCTTGTAGACATCCAAGTTGGAATAAATTATTCACTCACCTGAAACAAAAGACAAAAGACGGAATATTAATTTATTTGTCATTTTCACTTTTTTCTTAGATTAAGTTTTTTTTTTTCTTGAAATTTTAATAATATTTATAAATTATTTATGAATTAATTATTTGGGTTAACAAGGACGAATGAAAGTCTCGTTGCAGATATTAGAAAAATAACATTATCAAAGAGTTTTTATATAAGCAAAAATATTATTGACTTAATTTATTAACCATGTAATGTCTCAATTATCCAATTTTCCATTGCTTTAACTCTTTTCAGATATTGTATATATTATTTTTTATATAAATCTAATAAATATATGATGATACAATACGAACAAAGGCACAAAGAATTCCATAAAGGAGAGATCATGACTCAGCATCTGCTTCTTTTTACTTTCTCTTACCTATGTATATATGTAATATATATATAGAGAGAAAGTATTGGATTCATGTCAAAAATTCGATGTCGAGATTTTGATGGATCTTCACGTTTTGAGGTCCCCTGAATCCAAAAAAGTGGTTTTCGCGACATGGTCTGTCTGTGGGTGGGTGGGTGTGTGTGTGGGTGGGTGGGTGGGTGGGTGTGTGTCAAATTTTAAGCATGAAGGAATTGAGCTATGAGGCTGAAATTTTATATTTAAGTTAAACACCCCCCGGGACCGGAAAAATAAGCTTTTAATCAAAATCGGCCAAAGAGTACTAGTACTTTACTGATGTACTTTTTCAGTTTTTTTCGATTTTCTCAAAATTCGCTCTAACGATTTTGATTAAAATTCAAAAATCAATTATTTTTTAGATGCTCTTTCAAATGTATATTCTCGTTTTGCCCTCAAAATTGTTTGAAGCACACTTTACTCTTGTGCTTCATAGGAAAGATAGGAGAAATGGTTGCCATGGTAACAAAATATAAATATTTTCCCATACTTATAAATTTTACATCTGAATTCAAATATTCCCTACTGCCGGGAACTAAATACATGTCGACACAAAAAATCTGGTGTGACAAGCACAGTACACAACTTTCGATTACCGAAGGTAAGAGAAAGTTGTGTGCTGTGCGCCAGTCACACCAGATTTTTTTTTGGAAAATTTAAATAATTTCAGCCAATTTCAAAGTCAAATTATTTGATATGAAAAAAAAAAAAGACTTGAGAAAGAAAAGAATGGCAGATTCCAAGACTCGCACTTTAGCCTCTATTTACCCCAAAAGGTCTGGATCTGGTATGTATATTATATTTGTCTTATTTATGTAAATGTTTGAAAGAACCTTGCAGGTAAATGAATGAATTAATATTTTTTTTTAATTATATACACATTATTTATTTATTATAATAATTAGTCAAGGGAGGAAATGAAGATTAGTCTACTCAAAAAAAAAAGCCGACTTCACAGGCTAATAAGTAGTATTAAGTTTTTAAGAATAAAACCAAGTAACAAAAAATCTGGTGTGACTGGCGCACAGCACACAACTTTCTCTTACCTTCGGTAATCGAAAGTTGTGTTCTGTGCTTGTCACACCAGATTTTTTGTGTCGACATGTGTTTAGTTTCCGACAGTACGGTACATTCGATTTTCAAGATGTAAAATTTACAAGTATGGGAAAATATTTATATTTTGTTACCATGGCAACCATTTCTCCTATCTTTTCTATGTAGTACAGGAGTAAAGTGGTCTTCAGAAGATTTCAATCACAAAATAAGAATATACATTTTAAAGAGAATCTAAAAAATAATTGATTTTTGAATTTAAAAAAAAATCGTTGGAGCGAATTTTGAGAAAATCGAAAAAAACTGAAAAAGTGCATCAGTAAAGTACTAGTATTCTTTGGTCGATTTTGTTCAAAAGCTTCGTGTCACGTCCCATGGGGGTGTCTAACTTAAATATAAAATTTCAACCTCCTAGCTCTTTTCGTTCTTGAGATATTTTGTTCACAGACACACACACACACAGACAGACACACCCACCCACCCACAGACAGATCATGTCGCGAAAACCACTTTTTTGGATTCAGGGGACCTCAAAACGTGAAGATCCATCAAAATCTCGACATCGAATTTTTGACATGAATCCAATACTTTCTCTCTCTATATATTAACATATAGAGTAAGGTGGGGCAAAAGTCCGCAGTTTTTCTTTGGGAATTTTTTTTGACCTTCCTATGAAAGATACAATAAAAATAGGAACATCCCCTGAAAGCCTGGTTAATTGGCTATCTTACATAATTTTTTTGGTTTCCAATTCGGTAGCATAAGAGTAGGAGAGGTATTTAAACAAAAATTTTCATTTGCGGACTTTTGCCCCCCCGAGGGGGTAAAAGTCCGCACTAGCTGGGCAAAAGTCCTTAGGTGCAAACAATTGCCCCGGCAGCGAACAACCTCTCGAACCAGGGTATAAAAAAACTTAATAAGAAATACATTAGGTATAGGTATGTTTTATATATTTATTTTATTTATTAGAAATACACAATAGGCCTAATAACAATTAGTCCCCAGTAAGATTGAAGTTCATAACCTGCATAAACATTTTGGGTCGTGGTCGTTTCCCTAGGCTCATTAATCCGAGAAACTACTAGGTAGGGGTATTAGAAACCCAGAAAATACTAGTTAGGGGTATTAGAAACTCGAATACCATTGGGTGGCATTTGTTCCATTGGAGATCCATTGGGCCTTTTGCCCCGTCGAGGCCGCGGACTTTTGCCCCATTTAGCTATTTTCATCGAAGTGTTACAAAAAATTTTTATTGTTAACTGTAGAGAAAAAAAAGGTTTTAAAATATTTATTTAGGTTTATCAGCTTGCAATCAAAGATATTAGACAGTTAGAAAAGTGCATGCTGGTACATGTTGCAACCATGAGAATTTCCATAAATATTAGATGGAAGGTGACAAAAACATAAATTTGCTCATTGTTAACAATCGGCTTCAAACACGTTATTGAATTTCGAATCATCATCTGTTCTTGTTGTTAGCAACCTAACAAAGTTGTTTAGAACAACGCCAAGTCTACCGGGGATTTTAAAATGAGGATTCGGACTTTTGCCCCGTGCGGACTTTTGCCCCACCTTACTCTATATAGAGGTACGGGAAAGTAATTATATGAGAAGAGGAGTAAAGAATTTTATTTGGATAGAAAATAAAATTTTATAAAATAAAGGGTTATAGGTAGCCTATATCTCTTTGCTCAGGGGTCCACATCATGGGGTTAAGTGGTTGGCGACCACGAGCTGCCCGAGCTGGGACAGGAAGTCCTTCAGTTCTTTAAATGTCTGTATCTTCCTTGTTCTTTTCAACAGGCGTCAGACCGTGCGACGGGCAGACCTGTCCTATTTCTTCCGGTCGTAAAACGTGTGATAGGGTTGGTGGGTATCCGCCGACCCCGCATCTCGGGAATAAAGCGAGGACAGAAGAAGATTTTAAAATTGCGTTAGAAATATATTTATTTTTTATTAACAAAATAGTTTTTCTTCAACAAGTGTCGTAACAATAGAATAAAGTAGACTTAATCCACTATCCAGGGGCGTGACAAAAGGGTCGGGAATCAAAACAGTTTAAGACAATTTTAGTCGCATATGCACCTAAGATGAATTCGCCAAAAGAACTCAGGAATTTTAAGTAAAATCTTATTAAAAAATAAATAATCTAAAGTAGATGACTAAGAGGAATCAGTCAGGGAGAAATAAAGATATTATTTCGCTGTCTTCTTCATCAGTCAAACGAAAATTAGAGAGTATGATACGATCGTCAAAACCCAACATTCCCATTTTTTCTTTTATATTATGGTGAGGTGGATAGCTCAAGTGATATGTGAAGTTAGATAAAAAAAGAGAAGAGAGATATGTATTGATTTATTTTATTTATTGATGACGCTCGACGTTTCGATCATCTTCAGGAATAAAACGTTGTCAATGAAATCTTCGTGAAAAACATAGGCCATCAGATCTATAATTTTTTAATATTATTAATATTTTAAAATTAAAAATATTTTCTCATCAATAAAATAAATAGAAGATGCTTTTTGTTGGAAAAATATTTATTTTTTTATTTAGGTAAATATGATATGGGAGGTTTCTAATAATTTGTCTTTTGCTTGTCAATGCATTCTCATAGGTACATAAATAAAAATTTAACAAATATTATTCATTTAATCAAATAAAATAAATTTACATGATTAAAGGAAGGTCCAACGAGAATTCGGGTCTCGTGTGTTGTCCCAATCACGAACAAAGGAATATCCTAAGCAGGTTATGCAAGTCAATGGAAATATGTCTATTTTATAAAGAAAAATGTCTCTTTAATTCAAGGACACGTCAAAATTTATTATATACAAATCCCATGTACTCTAACGTCCGCCCTGATTATGTTAGTAAATAACGACACAATTTGGGAGGTTCTGATTCGTCCTCTTATCTTCTCTTCATCTTGAATCTTTCTTTCTAATTTTTATTTAAGGGGGAACGGGAGCGAAGGTGTTAGGAATGTTTTTTCCCGATAAGATGGCGTAGTGTGTCATAAAAAGTATCCACAAAAAATCAAGTAATTCAAAAATTTGCCAAGAGATGTCAGAATGGTAGCTAATAATATTTAATGCATTTGGTTGATTTTCATTGATCTTTTAACAATAAATACTTTATAAATGTTATTATATATTATATGTATCTTTTATAAAAGCATAAAAATATATAAATATAGTCCATTAGGGGATCGGCTGTTAGACTAGCCTGCCATCTATTGCAAGAATGCTGAACTAATTTGACAGTTGGTTTTTCAATAAATCATCTTCCTGAACCCCCTTAAGGTTTTTCGGATAGTACCCCAGTAAGTCATTATAGAATCTAATTTTTTTTTTAATATAATGAAAAATTTGAATGCATAAATACCACTTTACTCTTGTACTTCATAGGAAGGATAGGAGAAATGGTTGCCATGGTAACAAAATATAAATATTTTCCCATGCTTATAAATTTTACATCTTGAATTCTAATATATCGGAGGAAACTAAATATATGTCGACACAAAAAATCTGGTGCGATCTGATGTGACTACACAAGATTTTTTTAGTTGGATATTTCCAAAAAATTGAATCAAAATGCTGGATCAGGCCGAAAATGATTGAACTTTGGATGGTCATTTTAGCGTTTCGTATAAAAGAAATGCAAGCCAGCATCGTCAATAGTGAATAGCCATAATAATAATCCTTTTTATCAAACAATTGTAATAAAAAATTACGTAATATTTTGTTCTTTTATTTAAAAAGTTCTAACTCAATTAAGATTTTTTTTGTTATTCTTTAGCTTTATGTCTTTTGCATGCATTGAACCATGGACTAAGCTAATATCCGTCTCGTGAAGTCTTTAGAAAATCGATGATTTGAAAATCAATTTGATCCAAGTTCGAAAGAAGGAAGGAGAATTTCGCTAATTTTTCTCTCATTTCCTCTGCCCTAACCTAAAGAACTCAAACCGTTTATCCGCCCGGCTCTTCCAGTCTAATTGCAGAGATTAAATAATCATTTAACGCCGGCTGCGCATTGATGGTTTCCATTCTATATAATTTTAGCTAATTTTCCAGGTATTTATTTTCTTTGAGCATTTAATCTTTATTAATTATTACAAATGATAAAATTATATGTAAAGAGAGGATAAAAAGAGCTAATTTTTTTTTATTTATTTAAATACGATTCCATAATATAATAAGTATAAGCTATAAAAAGGCTATAAAAATTTAAATAAGTGAATTTACCTATGACTAGTCGCGTCGCCCTCCTTCGGCGGACCTAGCCGGTGGGCTTCGCCCCCTGGACCCCCCCCCTCAGCTGACTGCGGCGGTCCCTCGCCTTTTCTTAATTGTGAACAAAAAAATTAGCTCTCGGGCCTTGGTGTCGTTGGTAGCGTGCAGGACTTCTATACCAAGGGTCGCGAGTTCAGACCCCAGGCAGTCCGATGATTTTATTTAAGCCATTTGGATACCAAATTTTTTGTGAATCATAACCTTTTCGGGACTCTCCTAAATTAATGATTTTTGGAAAGTTAAGATTTCAGAATATTGTAAATCTTTTGGATTCAGGGATAGTAAAAATTCGATTAAAGTTAAAAACAACTGAAAAAAATTCAATATTTTTCAAATTTTGTATTTATAAATTTCAATTAAATATCTTCACTTCAATTTTTCCTCTTTAAAGATGCGAAAAGTAAAAAAAGAATATTCTCATAATTTTTTTTTTTTTTTTCTATAGATTTTATAAAATATTTCTTAATTAAATTCATTAATTGTTATACGACTTAACGGTAATCACCGAGAGAAGCGTGCAGAATAAACACCGTTTAACTCTTTTCTTATTCTTAGAACTAGCCTTGTCGTTTCCCAGCAATCGACTAATAAATTATCTAATAATAACATATTTGAAATATAGGTATACGAAAGGTATAAAATAAAATGGAGGTCCTCAGGGTTTTTAACGGAGTAGACGATCGCGTGATTTTGAAGAGGAGTATTAAGTATTTAAAATAAATAATTAATATTTATTATTAGATAATAGATAGATAAATATAGGGAATAGGTATTTTGAGTTTAGCTAGAAAAAGTATTTGGAGTTAAAATAGTCAAAACCGTCGTTCGCGATAATAATTTACCTCCCATTTTTGGTTCCTTGATGGTAGGCAACCCAATTGAACAACTAACTCTCTTCGATTGCACTACAGCCAAAGAAAATCTGAGGCTGAATTAATCGAAAAGGGGCACATTTTTTAATAATGCACTATAAAATGTCCAAATATGCACAATGAAGGGAAAAAACAGTAGAAATATGGACTAAGTCAATTAAATGCAAACCATCTAACTAACAAGTCTCATTTATTGAACCCATTTTTATATAAATACCCAACATAACACTCTATCACAAATTGAGTCGCATTTTCTATTATATTTTTATTTCTCTTTAAAACAATGAACAAGAAGCAATTTTTTTAAATTTTCTTCGTTTAAGGACATGCATTTATCTGAGAACACAGCAAATGATCTTTGAAGCGACTGGCGCAAACTTGAACGAAGAAATCTGGGACAAATTGAGGTTGAAATGTTGATCTTTTACATTTCCACCCTGTAAAGCGGGAAAGTTTGAAAATATTAAAATAATTTTTAATTTTTTTTTTGGGGGAGTGGGGATAAGAAGGAGGAGGGGAGGGAATCAGAGTAAATAACAGCGAATTCACGAAGGTAGATATGTGAGGAAGAATACATTACATTACATTACTCACATATCTAAGCCTCGAGAGATGAGTTTTAATGTCAAAGTCCGAAGAACATATGATTAAATATATTTATATAAATTTACATATGACAACTGATGCCTGATGATGGTCAAATAAATTTGGACCGAAACGTCGGAATATCTGGAGTTTATTGTTTGGGAACCTCGGCACCTCCTCATTTTTTAAGATTTTTAATTTTTGTCACATAAATTAGACGTTAAAAGCAACTACACAAAAATATTCAAAACATGCTTTGTTCTTTTAAAAAATGTTAAGATATGCATGAAAAAGGTTGTTTTGGTTAAAAATTGGCAAACATGCATTGTATATGATATTTCTTCAAAAAAAGCCAAAATATGCATATATGCTTGGAACAAAGAGGGTTCTTTCGAATCGAATACTCATCAAAATGGGCGAGTGAAAAGTTTCAGGAACGTGTTCAGATCAACTTCTGCCTGCATTTGCATGTGATAACACAGCTATTTTAATAAGATTTAGATTTTAATAGATTAGAATGTAATCACTTCTGATGATGACAAGGAATTGCCGGAATACGTATCAAGTGTTAATTTTTTAATTAAGAAAACCTTTGAAACAAATAACCTAGTGTTTAATTTGTATATTTTAATTTTAATTTACAGCTATTTTAATTTGAAATGTTTAAAACAAAGAAACTATTGTCTTCTGCTGAAGTATACATTTTATTAATCTCGGCAAAAATAACGTTTCAAACAGCTATTTTAGCTACCAATATCTCGCTCAGTTTGGCTACACTTATGCCAGTTTAAAATTTTCAAAGAATTTTTTTTACTTAAAAAATAACTAAATTTTTAAAATTGTTAAAAAATCAGGAAAATGTTTGGGTTAAACTATCTAGCTAGTTCCTCGATTAGCCTGGTTGGAGACTAGGGGTCGGCAACCTGCGGCCCTTTGCAACTTTTTGCGCGACCCGCCAAAGGCGAATTTTTTTTTTTTAGACTATTCAGGCCTCTCCAAAATCAAGAAAAATAAGATACTTGGCATCAAAAGTTTCAAACAACGAGAAAAATAAAAGCAAAAACCATTCTCTCTTTCAAGCTCTCTGGAAATATCGAAAAAGAATTTTATTTTGTTTTGTTGTTACATTTGTATGTGCATCTAAAAAATTTTATTTTGAAAATTTTGAATAGTTGCCGACTCTTGGTCCAGACTATTTCTATATAAATTAGTAGGCTATGGAATATTGTTATTTTATTCCTTTTTAAATTTAAATTCTTAAGACATTCTTCAGAATTTCACTTTATAATAGAATTCAGGCTTGGGACAGCAGAAATCGTGAACACATCATGACAAAAGATACATTAAAATACACACATAAGTTATAACAACTTTTTTTTTTATTATTATTTGCACGCGAGTCCATTGTCTGGCCTTTAAGATTAAAAGTGAAATGAATTCTTTCTATGTATAATATTAAATTATATATAATATCTATACCTAGCCCCTATGAAAGTTTTTTCGTTTAAGATCCGTCCACGTCCCTATTTATTTCAATTGATTGTTAGCCAATTCAATTGAAATAAATACAAGAAGCGAACTCTTGACCTCTAGCAAAATAGGCGAGAATTCTTTCCCAATGTTAAGGCCCACGAGCTATAATAAAGTTAAAATATGGTTTTTAAGAATTTATCATTTAATTAAATCAGCATCATCAGTATGTTTCCATTCAATTTGTCAAATTTTATTTACATAAAACAAGAATTCATATTTTATAGAGAAAAATAATGCTAGTCTCCATAAATAGGGTGTTATTAAGGGGGTTCAGGGGCGACGTCTAAACGTACTTTAAAAAAAAAAACTAGACTATTATAAGGAATTTTTCAATGTGTTTTTTTTTTTAATGAATTAAATCATAAGAGATTATTGGGACATCGAGCTTTAATTTTTTTAATGACTTATCAAAAAATTATCGTAATTAATTTTTTTGTTATCAAGCAAATACAAAAAAACAATCTGTCCCAATAATCTTTAATTTTTTTTTAAATTTAAAAATGAATTTATTGTTATTATTAATCACATATTAATTAAGAAATTTTTAAAATAAGCTTAGATGATTTATTTAAAAACCAACTGTCAAATTAGTTAAGCATTCTTGCAATAGATGGCAGGCTAGTCTAACAGCCGATATAGTATCAGCCTATTTCTGGCCTATATTTATATATTTTTTATGCTTTTATAAAAGATACATAATGTATAATAACATTTATAAAGTAATTATTGTTAAAAGATCAATGAAAATCAACCAAATGCATTAAATATTATTAGCTACCATTCTGACATCTCTTGGCAAATTTTTGAATTACTTGATTTTTTGGGCATACGTTTTATGACACGCTACGCCATCTTATCGGGAAAAACATGCGTAACACCTTCGCTCCCGTAGTTCCTTAAAACTAAAAGAAATTATTTCTCACAGATCATCAAAAAAGAAAAAAATAAAATAAAATAGACAACAAAGTTGCAAAAGTTTCCCGCTAGGAAATTATAAGGGGTCTTATTTGGATAATTATATAGCGGGAAAGTTTTCCAACTTCGTTATTTATTTTATTAATTATATAATTAAATTAAATACTTAATTATATCACGATATATTCTATGAAATAACGAAGTTTGAAATCATGAAACGCAGATTTTTTTTAGGAATAACTTCTGAACTACTGAACAGATTGTCATGAAATTTGTTCTAGGTCTAGAGACTATCGTCTTAATTAATATGGTTGAGTTTCAAAAGATTTGGTTGCGAGAAAGCTGAGAAAAAAAATAATAATTTACCGCCCATTTGTACCGCTACCTGCGATCAGGTTTTAATATATTCTTAGGCCCACTTAAGATTAAAAATTTGCCAAACCTCATCCTAATCCGATGAATAGTTCGAGAGATATAAGCAAAAAACATCACACACACACACATATAAGATTATAAGTACGCAAATTAATTTTTTTTTTTGCATTTCTGAGTTCGTTATGACCTGAAGCGTAAAGTTTGCGGGAAAATAAAAGAGAAGTAAGAAGCAAGCAAATAAATATCAATGCGAGTTCAAATAACTAAGTAATCTCAGTTTGCCCCAAGATAGATAACTAGAAGTGAAAATAGAGTTTTTAAAAATAGATAGGCAACTAGAAAATGGCGCTGGCCTGGTTGAATCTCTCTATTTTAATCTAATTTGACTTTCTTCTCCTTCACCTAATCACTCGCTCTTTATATAATTATTTTTTTTGCAGTCCCTTTCAGGAAAAGTCATTCTTCGACCTAGAACTCGGGGCGATCTTTATTTATCTTAGAAGGTGGATCCGGAATGAAGGTGAATTATTATTTTATTTATATTTTGAAATAACCTTCTCTTTCCCGTAGTGGGATGTAATAATAAAAAAATTCTTATAGAAATCGAACTCGAAATCGACATAATTCACATGACTTTTACTAATCAATTGAATTAAAAAATCCGTTCAAATGAAAGTCTAAAAGAATTCCCAATTACGGATAATCGAGTGATTGATGAATTGGATGTGTCTTAATTGAATGCACTGCATCTTCTAGTAACCTATTTAAAATAAGTAGTTCTTTAAAAAAAAAAAAAAAGATCTTTTTTTCGACATCTGTGACCGTTAACACTTTGTTCATATTTTAATTAATAAAATATTTCTTCTTAAAATCTTTATTTTGATGAGTTTTTAAAATTAGAGTGTTGCAAGACTTTTGAATCCCACTTTAATGGCTTTAAAATACAATTCTAACAATATTTTAGTTTATTTTTTTTTTTTTATATCTTAGGCCATATCTTACATGTTAGGCAAATTTATTTATTTGGTATTTAAATAAATATTCATCGGATTGGCTAGCATTCGAGTTCCTTGGCTTTAAAATGATCAGTATTGACATTTTTCCACACCTCTAATCTTTCAACCACGGGGAGGGGTAACAATATTTTAATTTATTGTTATAAATTTCAATTGTTGCAGCGATTCTTTATCTCCTCAAGTTTGTACATGCCCTCGGGATTGGTGTAGGGGCATGGGCGTAACTAGGGGGGAGGTGCCCCCCCCCCCCCCCCGAAAGCTCCTTACCCCAAGAAAAATTGAGAAAATATGGGGCTTTCCAGGCCCACCGGAGGATAGCTGGTCCCATGCCCCCCCCCCCCAGCCAAATTCTCTAGTTACGCCCATGTGTATAGATTAGAGTGCTAAAAAAAGATAGCCATCCGCGAGGATTTTCTTTTTTCTTAAATATTTTGGGAAATAGAGAGGGTCGAAAATGTGCAAAATTGATGAATTTCTGCTTAGACGCTCACTTTTAAAAATTCATAACTCTGGTTCTATTTGAGCTAGAAAAAACTTTTTTACCATTTTAAAGCTAAAAGAGTGAACTTTAAGAAAAAAATTGTTCCACCAAAATTTAGTAAAGATTTCACATTGTTATCAACAATTGAAATCTTTAAATCGATTTTTAACAATGGGGCCCCAACTGTATTGCATTTTTATTATAACCATCGCATTCTACGTCAAATTTTATGCCGATAACGGTTTTTTAATCGATGGAGAATCAATTAGTACTATTGAAAAAAAATCCCGCCAAGTGCTCTCATGCGGTAAAATGACGTCATATCAAAAATAAGAATAAAAAGTTCGGGGGTATTGAACCACTCTTTCTAAAACTATATTTAGATTTAA
Source organism: Euborellia annulipes (assembly GCA_023213315.1). Classification (NCBI taxonomy): domain Eukaryota; kingdom Metazoa; phylum Arthropoda; class Insecta; order Dermaptera; family Anisolabididae; genus Euborellia; species Euborellia annulipes. The sequence goes on from JAKCPI010030938.1 coordinate 36,981, forward strand.
TGGAGCTTTTATGGTCAAGTAGCTATGCGTTGCACAAGTAGGGCTATTTTTCGATATTTTTTTGCCTAAAAAATGAGGTTTTTCGAGAAAAAAACTAATTTTTGAGTTAATTACTCGGGATTTTTTTATTCATTCTATTAGAATTTTTCTTCCTGCACAAATTGACATCTCATTTAGTCTGATCTGATTAGCCGTTCGGAATCTACAGGGGTTTAAACTTTCAAATTAGAATTTACCGCAGCGCGGTAAAATAAAATGATAGGAAAAAAATAAATGGTGAAATCTTTAGCTGAAAACTCATTCTTTCTAATCGTATATTCATCATAATTATACCTCTTAAGACAGAGGAGTTATTCAAGCCGATAAACTTTTCCGTGTATGCCCTAGGGCAAAAAGTTTATTTATTAGATTTAAAGATTTCAATTGTTGATAACAATGTGAAATCTTTAATAAATTTTGGTGGAACAATTTTTTTCTTAAAGTTCAATCTTTTAGCTTTAAAATGGTAAAAAAAGTTTTTTTCTAGCTCAAATAGAACCAGTGTTATGAATTTTTAAAAGTGAGCGTCTAAGCAGAAAATCATCAAATTTGCACATTTTCGACCCTCTCTATTTTCCAAAATATTTAAGAAAAAAGAAAATCCTCGCGGATGGCTATCTTTTTTTTCAATATAGAACCCGTAAAAAAAATTTCAGCCAAATCAAAAACATGTCGGTCAGAAAGTGTTCGGTTTGTAAAAGAATCACCCATATACGGATAGAGAATTGAAATTAAAAAAAAAATTGTCCCAACAAGCAACGAACTAGCGACTCCTTGTTTACAAGACTGTTGCGCTTACTCTCTCGGCTTCCAGGCACTGTTTACATATAAACAAAATTATTCAAACTTATAGAACTCGGAAATCTTGATAGTCTTCAAAGTCGATTTTCTTGAGTGTTCTTGAGAAGCGCATCGTACTGCTTTAGGAAATTGATGTCCAGATACTAATCTTCAAATCCTATGAGTTTGAAAAAAATAGGTGACCCACCACCCGTGGGGACCCCTTGTAAGATCGAGACCGAATATTCGATTTCGGTTTCGGCTGAAAATCTTGTTTCGGTCGGACCCTAGTTCCTCTATTATTATTATTAGAGACCGGATTTTAAGCAAAATGCTTATTGCTCAATTTTATAAGCAACCATTAGATATTTAATTTCTATACGAATTAGGAAAAACTAAGTGTATTGAGATTGCATTTTTTATGCTTTTTTTGAGTTTTTATGCTTTTTTTGCCTTTCGTGCTTATTTGAACTTATTTTACGAATATTTATAATTTTTTTTTTTTTTTTTTTTTATTAAAAAACACACTTTTTTCCCATTCGCACACGCATACACCAGGGACGTATATAAGAGGGAGAGGGGGGGGCCCGGCCCCCCCCCCAAAAAAAAAAAAAAAAAATTTCCAAAAACCCCCGCAGTGCGAAAAATATAGCCCTGTAAAAAAAAATTTTTTCCGCAGGGTGAAAAAATTTGGTTCCGCAAAAACAAATTTTTTCGCAGGGCGGGGCGGAATAAATTTACTTTCTTTAAAAAAAAATTTGTTTACGCCATTGATATGAGTAAAAATTGAGCTAATGATGAATAATTGAAATTTATTCTGCCCGGATCTGGCCTAAAAAATTATGGTAACCCTCTGTTTAGGAAATTTTGAAAAATTTTTTAATAACTTTTTTATTTACCATGTAAATAAATATTGTAAGCTATGTATAGCTGTTTAAAAGTTGTCCGGTCAAAAATTGTTGGCAAGAAGGTCATAATTGCCTTTTGCATACTATAAAGGATTTTAAGGGGGGGGGGACGTTTTATTTAAGTAGCGGGGAGCTTCAAGTCTGTCTGCGACCCTGTATTTATAATATTTCTTCAAGTAATTAGGGAACCCGAAAACGGTGTGGTGTCTAAAAATAAAATCATTTTAAATCATTTCAATATAAATTGTCATAAATGATGATAAAATATGGGTAACTAAGAAATAGTATTTAAATAAATAGAAAATGAAAATTCTGTTCGGGAGGGGTATTTAATTAGAATATAAATATAATTAATTAATTATATGGCCCTTTCTTTTGTTTCAGCATCTCTAATCATTTCTGGCTCATGGCAACGAGTCCAAGTCAGCTATAGGGTCATTCCACGTCAAATCAACCAAAAAAATAAAAAATTTTCACCCATAATCTCAGATTTTTATGAAACTTGGTATGTTTGTTCTATATATAGAGATAAGTAACAGCACCAAATTTCAATTTTTTATCTCACTTAGTTTTCGAGTTATGGCACTTTAAAGTTTTGATTTTTTCACCTTACGCGGCTTGGCTAATGTCAAACAAAATGTGACGTGGAAGAGAAAATAATTTCTCATTTGCTTATTTGACACCCAATCTTGATGAAATTTTTATGGTAGGTTCTTTAAACAATAAGGAATTAGAAAAAAAATATATCACGAATCTAAGTTAATCCTAAAATATAAAAAAAAAATTCATATTGTTGATTTTTTTTTAGTTGTGAAAACGCAAACATGCTTTAGCGCTAAAGCCAATATCTCCAAAAGGGAATGAGATATTCAAGAAATTTTTTTTTCTAAATAATCTACATGAAATGAGCTTTAATTTAGTAAAATAAAAATTTTGTGTATTTTGTTCCCTCTATTTCTAAAGTCCATTGCAAGTTACAATATATAGTTTTACATGTTAAAAAGGTTCCAAGGCCAAAATGAAAATATACATTTTAAAGAGCATCTAAACAATAATTGATTTATGAATTTTAATAAAAATCGTTGCAGCAAATTTTGAGAAAATTTGAAAAAACTGAAAAAGTACTTCAGTAAAGTACTAGTATTTTTTGGCCGATTTTGTTCAAAAGCTTATTTTGAGTGTCCGGGAGGGTACCTAACTTAAATATAAAATTTCAACCTCCTAGCTCAATCCTTTCATACTTTCAATTGAATTGATTGTGTTTTCGTCTGTGTTCAGTTTTAAGCAGACACACACACAGTGTCCATTTGAAATCATGAAAGAATTGAGCTAGGAGGTTGAAATTTTATATTTAAGTTAGGTACCCTCCCGGACACTCAAAATAAGCTTTTGAACAAAATCGACCAAAGAGTACTAGTACTTTACTGATGTACTTTTTCAGTTTTTTCCAATTTTCTCAAAATTTGCTGCAACGATTTTTATTAAAATTCATAAATCAATTATTGTTTAGATGCTCTTTAAAATGTATATTTTCATTTTGCCCTTGAAACCTTTTTAACATGTAAAACTATATATTGAAACTTGCAATGGACTTTAGAAATAGAGGGAACAAAATACACAAAATTTTTATTTTACTAAATTAAAGCTCATTTCATGTAGATTATTTAGAAAAAAAAATTTCTTGAATATCTCATTCCCTTTTGGAGATATTGGCTTTAGCGCTAAAGCATGTTTGCGTTTTCAAAACTAAAAAAAAATCAACAATATGAATTTTTTTTTATATTTTAGGATTAACTTAGATTCGTGATATATTTTTTTCTAATTCCTTATTGTTTAAAGAACCTACCATAAAAATTTCATCAAGATTGGGTGTCAAATAAGCAAATGAGAAATTATTTTCTCTTCCACGTCACATTTTGTTTGACATTAGCCAAGCCGCGTAAGGTGAAAAAATCAAAACTTTAAAGTGCCATAACTCGAAAACTAAGTGAGATAAAAAATCGAAATTTGGTGCTGTTACTTATCTCTATATATAGAACAAACATACCAAGTTTCATAAAAATCTGAGATTATGGGTGAAAATTTTTATTTTTTTGGTTGATTTGACGTGGAATGACCCTAAAACAAATCAACATGCGAATGAGGGAGCATCAAAAAGAAGCGAAATCTCAACACGTATCTTTGTCATATAAGCATCGAACTTGTCGCTCGAGCACCCCCATCTAAGCGCACCCCCGACCCGAGGGTCTCTCTCTGCACTATGTAAGTCCTCACAATCAAATTTTTTCAATTTATCTCATCACTTCCTAGGAAAGTCTTTCACTTTTAAAATCTCTGATAGTCCTATAAAAACCTCCCTCATTTTAAATTTGATTATCATTTCTAGAAGTCTCCCCCCCCCCCTCTTTGATTGTGCCCCAAACAGATTCCTTTTTGAGAGGGATTCGAATTTTTTTCATTATTTTTTTTGGAAAGTGTTTTAATAACAAACCAACTTGCTTGATTAGGAAAAAAATATAAAATTCAAAAATTTCTTCTTACAATTTTTTTTAGATTAGACAAAACGGAATTATTATATCCTAACCATTAGAAACAAATCAAGTTGGTAGTTAAAAAAAAACCTATTTTGGTTTAATTTTGAAAAATATTTAAATTGAATATTAAAAAATTATAACATGTAGTCACCTGTGGCGTAACCAAGGGGGGCGAGGGGGGCGCGAGCCCCCCCCCCTGCCCCAAGCGCATCGAGCCCTTGGCGCCCCCCGAACCGGCATAGGCGCCCTACGGCCTCTAAAATATAGCCCAGCGTATGTGATTTTATCATATTCTTTTCATCGATTGTCTTAAAAAATTGATTGTTTTCTTTTAAAATTATATTACAACTTGAATTCTACTATTTTAAATGAATTTAATTCCAAAAATAATAAATAACGTATATAGAGGCTTTATAATTAAAATTTTTTTTATTTTGCAAGATATAAGCCTTAATTTGATGTTTTATGGCTGTGGAGATTTACTCAGGATTCGTATAAGCCTTAATATTTAATTTTTAGAAATTCAAAACTTTTTTAAGCATGAAGGAATTGAGCTATGGGACTGAAATTTTATATTTAAGTTAAACACCCCCCGGGACCGTGAAAATAAGCTTTTAGTCAAAATCGGCCAAAGAGTACTAGTATTTTACTGATGTAGTTTTTCATTTTTTTTCGATCTTCTCAAAATGAAAGGGCTTTTACCATTCGTCAGGCCCGCCCGAGCCCGCCCGGAATTTTTTCAAACCCGCCCATTCCCGCCCGAGATTTAGTGAATGAATGAACGAATGTCTAGCAATTTTTAAATAAAATTTCATTTGCATGCCCGTCCGCCCGAACCCGTTTATTTAGACTTGCTACCCGCCCGTAATTTTTTCATGGCCTCCAAAGCCCGCCCGGCCCGGTCCGCGGGCCGGGTAGGTAACGGGCATACGGGCCCGTACCCGTGCAGGGCTCTAATCGGGGGTTCGGATCCCAGGCAGTCCGATGATTTTATTTAAGCCATTTGGATACCAAATGTCAAAGTCAAAGTCTTATATGGCCTAAGTTGCCGAAAAGACTATGTGCATGTGTGTGGAGTGTGAGTGTGAATGGGAAAAAAGTGTGTGTTAAAAAAAAAATGGGGACTGACTTCCCCGAGACTTTCTCGTATGTTCTTTTGGAATTACGTCTGGGTGTGTGTGTGAACACGATTGCTTAAAAACCAAAGCAGCTAGATCGATGAAATTTGGTATATGCTCCTTACACTAAAATTGTAGATTTCTATCAACTTTTGGAGTAAATACGACACTTGGAAGTAGTACTTTTCCTAATAAGTTTTTTCAGAAATTTCGAAATTTTCATTGTTATATTATGATAAAATACTCAATTTTAAAAAGTTTTTATCCTTTGACATTTTTCCGAAAACTGAATAGTTTTTGAAATAATCACAGAAGAAAACGACATCTTTCGTAAAAGCAAAGAAAAATCAAAACAAAATCATACAGGTGTCATTAAAAAACATGTAAATATAAACAAATTCATTTGTTTCACAAATTCGCTGAGGAAATTACAGGATGCAAGAAATTTGCCCGCCGAAGGCGGCAATTGCTCGCCGAAGGCGAGCAAGGGGTCCAGGGGCGGAGCCCCCGGAAAATCGGCGCCCTAGTTGAGCTTCGCCCCCCCCGCCCTCAAAGGCTGGTTACGCCGCTGGTAGTCACGTATTATAATAAATAAATATGAACGATTGTTCTCAGCGCTAGTGGATAATTAAACATTTACGAATAGAATAGAAAGAATTTAAACATTGCCATCCCATTCATTTCTATAGACCTAATATAGAAAGCAGATAATTTTTTTAATTATTATTTGAAGTATTTATTATTCTATGTTAGAATATTCCCATACAGAATTAGTTAGTTAGTTTTTAAACTAACTAATTCTGTATGGGAATATTCTAACATAGAATAATAAATACTTCAAATAATAATTAAAAAAATTATCTGCTTTCTATATTAGGTCTATAGAAATGAATGGGATGGCAATGTTTAAATTCTTTCTATTCTATTCGTAAATGTTTAATTATCCACTAGCGCTGAGAATAATCGTTCATATTTATTTATTATAATACGTGACTACATGTTATAATTTTTTAATATTCAATTTAAATATTTTTCAAAATTAAACCAAAATAGGTTTTTTTTTTAACTACCAACTTGATTTGTTTCTAATGGTTAGGATATAATAATTCCGTTTTGTCTAATCTAAAAAAAAAAAAAAAAAAAAAAAAAAAAAAGGTTTTTTCTCTTTAGTTGGTTATTTAATGTAGAAATAAGGGTGGTTCTCGCGGAGGTGGGTTAAATTAGCTATTAAATCAAATCGGAGAGAAAAATATAAAAATTTCTTAACTAATACAACAAACCTGTCAATTTTTCATCCCTTGTCAATTAATTATTGATTATGCCGCGGGGTATATAGGGGGCAAATTATTTTCACATATATATATATATTCATCTTTTCTATAAAAATTTCCATTAAAATCATTCGATTTTCTTTTTAAAAAATCTGGTGTGACTGGCGCACAGCACACAACTTTCTCTTACCCTTCGGTAAGAGAAAGTTGCACTGTGCTGGTCACACCAGATTTTTGTGTCGAGATATATTTAGTTTCCCATAGCACCTTAGTTTCAAACTTGCATTTTAAATGTTGACTGCTTGAAATAAACTATGGTTATTTTTCAAAATTTTAATCTCATATTTGGACATTTTATACACAATATAGAATCGTAAATAAATACAAAATTTCATAAGAATTGGAAAAAAAAATTTTAAATGCGTAAAAAGTTCCAAAGGGGACCCCCTTTTGAATCGAAATTAACATACAAATCCCTATAGGAAATTAACATTGTTTCTATGCGAAGATAAGGTGGAAAGGGAATTTAAAAAGAGTAGAGACAGGCGATAATGTTTGCAAGTGAGAGAGAGACATATATGTTTTCTTTGAAACAATTAAAGACACAAATAAATTAAAAAAAAATGGGAATTTAAATAATAATTGATTTTTAATCTAATAAAAAGAAAAAGATTTAAATTCCGTTACCATGGCAACCATTTCTATCTTTCCTATGAAGAACAAGAGTAAAGTGGTCTTCAGAAGATTTCAACGGCAAAATGAGAATATACATTTTAAAGAGCATCTAAAAAATAATTGATTTTTGAATTTTAAAAAAATCCTTGGAGGGAATTTTGAGAAAATCGAAAAAAACTGAAAAAGTACATCAGTAAAGTACTAGTACTTTTTGGCCGATTTTGTTCAAAAGCTTATTTTGAGATTCTTCAAAGGTACTTAAGTTAAATATAAAATTTCAACCCGGTAGCTCAACTCCTTCATGCTAAAAAAATGGTTCCACACATACAGACACACATACATACATACACACACACACACAGACCAATTTGCGGGACCCACTTTTTTGGACTCAGGGGACCTCAAAACATGTATATCCATCAAAATCTCGACATCGAATTTTTGACATGATCGCAATACTTTCTCTCCTATATATTTCATATATAGGGTACGAGAAAGTAAAATGATCAACAAATATTGTTAAACAATCAATTTTACAAATTCATTCAACAGTAGGCTATAGAAATTATACGAAAAATTCAGAAATTAAGGCTTAAAAATTTTTATTTATTGATAATGGGGCAAGGGCGTCCGCAGGATTTTTTTTCAGAGGGTGGCATGTCACTTCCAGATAAGTTAAAAAAAAACGTACTTTGATATTAATAATGTTATACATCTCTTAGTATTTAAAATTTTATCACCGCGGAAAGGTCGATGTATACTGAGAAAAATCTTTTTGTATTTTTTTTTTTGTTTTATACATTTTTTTGTATCATTTTGGGCAAGTGCCTGGTTGCCCCCCCCTCCTGCGGACGCCCATGTAATGGGGGTGGGTAAATAAATTGAATCTCATAAAAATTATTTCACTTCGAATTTAACCCTAATAAATAAATAAATACAAAAAATAACACTTGAAAGTTTTTTATTTATTTAGGGGTAAGTTTTAAGGGTGGGTAAATAAAGGGAGTCTTTTAATAGTTATTTAATTTCGAATTTATTCCCAACTGATAAAACCCCGTTAGTTTCCAAGTGAATGGAATTTTTATAAATAGAGAATTTATTTTTTCTTGGGCGCGCACAGATCAATGCTATTTTTCTATCGATCGATCGATGCTTGGTTGCTTGTTGCCTGTCTGTCAGTTGAATTCGAGACGAGACACGACTCACTCATTTGGGATCCCCTCTCTCTCTCTCTCTTTCGTGTGTTTAGTTTCTTTTATATTGTGTGTGCAAATAAAACGTTCATCCCCCAAACTCGTCAGAGTGGTCACCATATTATTACGGTAATGATTCTTTTCATATCTCATTTGCATAATGAATTAAATTTCTGTTTTCAATTTTTTTTTCCTCTCTTAAAATATACCTTTAAAATTATCCAATTTGCTATGATGAAGTCGTGTACCCCAGGTGGAGGGTGATAAAGGGTGTAAATCACCCTTCTTATAAACAAAACAGTATTTTTCTTCAAAAACTAAATTTTAATAAAAAATTATTATTGATTGAAGCCCTAATGAAATTATTATTATTTTTTTTTTATTTTTTCTTTCTATCCCTCGTCACCCACCCTCCATTAAATAAATGAAAATAGAAATTCTTAAATTTCATCAATTCGGACGATTTTTTTTTTAAATTTTTTTTACGCTATGATCAATCGAAATTACGAGGATGCCTTCCCTTTAGAATTTTTTCTCTTTTATGTGTTTATCCATTTTCCGTGCTATGGGTTTGTTTGTTTATCGTCTTCTCTTGAAATATTATTGTATAATTAAAATTAGAATCTTTACTTCAATTCATTCAGATAATATATTAAATATTTTTTTTTTATCAACAGTATATAAAAAATAATTTTTTTTTTTAACTAGCTACATACTTGATTTGTTTATAATTTGAAAGTACTTTTTGTCTAATCTAATAAAAAAAGATTTTTTCTCTTCGGTAGGTAATGTAGTGTAGTAGTAATAGGGGTGGTTTTTTTTTGGAGGTGATGGGTTAAATAGCCACTGATTCAAATAAATTATATAAGATTCTTTATCATTTAATTTAAAGAACAGACAATTTCAAAATATCTTAATTTTTCTAATAAACTTCTCAATTGTTCATCCCTTTAATAATTAATTAATCCCCCAAGAGGGATGGAGGGGGCAAATTACTTGAATATATACTCTAATCTTTTCTATAAAATTTTCCATAAAAATCACTCAATTTTCTTTTTAAATAGAAAGATTTGTTAAAAAAAAAAAAAAAATTATCAAAAAGAAACAAACCCTTAAAAAAATTAAACAAAAACGAATTATACCTTTCCAATTAGAAACAAAGTAGGCTACTTAATTAAAAAAAAAATATTTTTTAATAATCCATTATATGAATGAAATGACGTAAAAATTATAATTTAAATTTAAAGATGTGAATGGAAAGGATTATCTGCTTTCTATATTAGGTCTATAAAAATGAAAGGGGTGGCAATGATTAAATTCTTTCTATTCGTAAATGTTTAATTACCCACTAGCGCTGAGAAATATCGTTCATATTTCGTTTATTATAATTCGTAACTATTGGCAATACATGTTATAATATTCAATTTAAATATTTTTACAAAATTAACCCAAAATAGTTTTTTTTTTTTTAACTACCAACTTGATTTGTTTTTAATGGGTAAGATATAATAATTCGTATTTGTCTAATCTAAAAAAAAATATTTTTTTATCTTTGGTTGGTTATTTAATGTAGAAATAAGGGTGGTTATGGCGGAGGTGGATTAAATTTGCTATTTGCTACTAAATCAATTAAGTAAAATCCCATATGGAATCATTAATTAATTTGAAGAATTCTATTGTATGATAAAGCAGAGAGAAAAATATAAAATTTTCTTAATTAATCCAACAAACCTCTCAATTTTTCATCCCTTGTCAATTAATTATTGATTATGCCGCGGGAGATGTAGGGGGCAAATTATTTTCACATATATATATATCTCATCTTTCATAAAATAACGCTTAAAAAATTTTTATTTATTGATAATGGGGGGGGAAAAATTGACTCATAAAAATTATTTCACTTCGAATTTATTTATCCCTAATAAATAAATAAATACAAAAAATAACACTTGAAAGTATTTTATTTATTTAGGGGTAAGTTTTAAGGGTGGGTAAATAAAGGGAGTCTTTTAATAGTTATTTAATTTCGAATTAATTCCCAACAGAATAAAACCCCGTTAGTTTGCAAGTGAAAAGAATTTTTATAAATTGAGAACTTATTTGATAATTATTATTCTTGTGGGCTGCGAGACCAATGCTATTTCTCTATCGATCGAAGTCTGCTTGCTTGCTGGTTGCCTATCTGTCAGTTGTACTCGAGTTGGGCCAAGAGTCAGTCGTTTGAGATCCTCTCTCAATCTCTCTCTCTCTCTCTCTCGTGTGTTTTTTTTTTTTTATATTGTGAGTGCAAATAAAACGTTCATCCCCCAAACTCGTTACTCCCCGTCTGGTCATCTTATTATTACGGTAAAGATTCTTTTCATATCTCATTTGCATAATGAATTAAATTTCTATTTTCAATTTTTTTTTTCTCTCTTAAAATATACTTATAAAATTATCCAATTTTTAAATACAACGCTCTGATGAAGTCGTGTGGAGGGTGAGAAAGGGTGTAAATCACCCCTTCTAATAAACAAAACAGTATTTTTCTTCAAAAACTAAATTTTAATAGAAAATTATTATTATTATTTTTTTAATTTTTGACTTTTAAGCAAATGTATTACTTTCTATCCCTTGTCACCCTCCACCCTTCTAACAGAGAATTTCGTTCTCCTATAATATTTAATAAGAAATTATTATTAAATAAATGAAAATAGAAATTTTTAAACTTTTATCTCTCGTCATTCGTAAAGTAACAAGTGAGATTTTTAGAGATGGAATTTTTTTTCACTCTTTGAATGGATTCTTTTCTTAAACAGTTTCCCCACTCGCACCCTCTAATTATAAGTTTCATCGATTCGGATCATTTTTTACTTTTTTAATTCTTTTTACGCTATGATCGATCGAAATGACGAGGATTCGTTCCTGTTAGATTTTTTTTGTGATTATTCATTTTCCGTGCTATGGGTTTGTTTGTTTTTCCTTTTGAAATATTAAAATTAAAATTAGAATTTTTACTTCATAATAGGCCCATATTAAATATTTTTTTTTATTTACACTATATAAAAAACAATTTTTTTTTTTACTTGATTTCTTTGTATTTTACCTTTTATCTAATCTAATTTTTGTCTTCGATCGGTAATATAGTGTAGTAATAGGGGTGTTTTTTTTTTCTTTTGACGTGACAACGTCTTACAAATCATGTTAGAGGGGCATGCACGAAAAAGTTTATTGGCTTAAATAACTCCTCTGTCTTAAGAGGTATAATTATGGGATATATACGGTTAGAAAGAATGAGTTTTCAGCTAAAGATTTCACCATTTATTTTGTTCCTATCATTTTATTTTACCGCGCTGCGGTAAATTCTAATTTGAAAGTTTAAACCCCTGTAGATTCCGAACGGCTAATCAGATCAGACTAAATGGGATGTCATTTGGTGCAGAAAGGAAACCTCTAATGGAATAAATTAAAAAATCCCGATAATTAACTCCAAAATTGGTTTTTTTCTCGAAAAACCTCATTTTTTAGGCAAAAAAATATCGAAAAATAGCTCTAATTGTGCAACGCATAGCGACTTGACCTTAAAAGCTACATTAAATCTAAATATAGTTTTAGAAAGAGTGGTTCAATACCCCGAGGGCTTTTTTTCTTTTTTTTGATATGACGTCATTTTACCGCATGAGAGCACTCGGCGGGATTTCGTTTTTCGAAATTTTAAACCCCTGTAGATTCTGAATGGCTAATCAGATCAGACTAAAGGGGATGTCATTTGGTGCAGAAAGGAAACCTCTAATAGAATAAATAAAAAAATCCCGAGTAATTAACTCTAAAATTGGTTTTTTTCTCGAAAAACCTCATTTTTTAAGCATATGTCGCCCTTAATGGATAAAAAAAAGCCACACCTGTCATATATTGTTTCAATGAAAATGTTTGAACATGTTTATTTATGAAAACAAACTACTAGTAAAAAAAAAAATAAAAACAATACTTTCTCTCTTTATATTTCAATATAGGTAAGAGAAAAAAAATTTTTTTGAAATCAAGCAAAAGACGTTGTCACGTTAAAAAGCCAGTGTAGAAGACACAGCCAACACCTATTTTTTTGGAGGTGATGGGTTAAAATAGCCACTGATTCAAATAAATTATATAAAATTCTTTATCATTTAATTTAAAGAATAAACAATTTCGAAATATCTTAATTTTTCTAATAAACTTATCAATTATTCATCCCTTTAACAATTAATAATTAAATATGTCAAGAGGGATGGATGGGGCAAATTACTTGAATATATAATCATTTATTCTTTTTTATAAAATTTTCCATAAAAATCACTCAATTTTATTTTTAAAATAAAAAAAAATTTATCAAAAAGAAACAAACCCTTAAGAAAATTGAACAAAAACGAATTATACCTTTCCAATTAGAAACAAAGTAGGCTACTTAATTAAAAAAAATAAATATTTTTTAATAATCCATTATATGAATGAATTGACGTAAAAATTATAATTTAAATTTAAACATGAGAAAGGAAAGGATTACGAAAGAAACAATTATTTAATAAAATAATCTTTATTGAATATTTAAAATATGATGATAGAAGAGGATTAACAAAAATAAATAAATATTTCTTTGTTTCAGAAGAGAGCAAATCCATCTGCGTCAAAGGCCCAGTCGATTGAACTCATCTCTCTGCAAAGTGCCTCTTCGAGTGCCATTCTATCAGTGAGAATCAAACATCACACACACACCTCCTCTCTCCACAATTAAAAGGTATTTATAATTTGCATATTTCTCTTGCATAAAGGGTTAACATTTTATTTTTATATTTTCTTTCTTAAAACATATTTATAAAATTATACTTTGTCTTAAACTTGAAACCAGAGGGTGTAAAAGGGTGTACATTAGGGTGGTTGCAAGGTATAAGGAGAGAAAATTTTTTTGGCTGTATTTTCGGCGGGAACCTCTTAAAATTGACAATTGGTGTAAAAAGTAGATTTTGAAAGTTTGAGCTCGATCGGATAACGATAAGACCTGCCTCATCGGCCCTAAAGTTCATCGATTCCCCTAAATTTGACTATTAACATCTGTAACTCCTAGACGGTTAGTCCAACAAAAAAAGTTCATCAGTAATTTTTTGAAGAGCATTAAATTTACTAAAAAAAAGTCCTTTAACATTCTTTAGTAAAGCCAACGGTTTTCATGGTATGGGCAAAAAATCGAATATGGTTAAGAGGCACATCACATTGATTTTCAAATAACACTAATAGGGGTAATGAAATTTTTTTAGAGTTCCGAAATAATTTTATCAGATTCTTAAGTAAAATGACCTCCTGAATCCAAATATGACCTCCGTTTTCCCCCATCCCGTACCGTTTTTGGGGGGAGCCCCCTACTTATGTTATTTCCACCTCTTAATCGAAGGGCCATGATTAAATATGGAGGGATTAAAAGGAATTATTTTAGCCTTAATATTTCTTCTGAACGTCAAGAAAAGTGAAAAGTTTAAAAACATTCACGATCGCTAACTTGTTTTCCCGCCTCTTTATTATTATTTTTTTTTTTTGTTCATCTAAATATCTCGCGGCACCCCTTAGCCATTCTCGCGGGACCCTTGGGTGCTGGGACACATCGGTTGGGAACCACTGATCTAAAGTATTATCAAACAAAGCAAAAGCAACCTGCTCTAGGTTTAAATATCACAAATGATTTAGAAATTTAGACAACTAGCCGCGTCGCCCCCCTGGACCCCCCCTCCAGCTGGCTCGGGCCCGCCTGCGGCGGACCCTCGCCCTTTCTTCTTTTTTTTTTTTTTTTTTTAAACATTCACACTTTTTTCTCATTCACACTCACACTCACACACACATTCACACAGTCTTTTCGGCAACTCAGGCCATTTAAGACTTTAGACGATAACCGTTATTATATAAATATACATATAGGGGTCCAGGCATTCTTATTTAAGCCATTTGGTATCCAATTGGCTTAAATAAAATCATCGGACTGCCTGGGGTCCGAACCCGCGACGTTTGGTATACGAGGTTAGCACGCTAACCTCTACGCCATGCCCCGAGGGCGCCCTTTCTTCTTAATTATGAAAAAAAATTATCATTACTATTCCAAACCAGTGCCTGTTTGAAGATTTGTTTACATTCATGGAATACACAAATGAAAAGAATACTTAAATATTTCTCTGTACATTTCCTATGGGAGAAATCGTAACTTTAAAAATTAATAACTCAAAAAGTTATGGGAATTTCGGGATGAAAATAATTTTCCTGTAATCCCGAGAAGGTCCTCTTTATGCATAAAAAATTTCATTTCAAAATTCCAACGGGAAGTTGCCTAAATAGAGCGTGACAGACAGACGGACAGACAGACAGACAGGCGGACGGACATTAGTGAATTATATATATAGATGCTACCCTTGATATGTCTCCATCAAGTTTTACTAAACTTCAGGCCCGTTGAGGCAGGTCTTAGGGTTATTCGATCACGCTCATCCTTTCCCTATCTCACTTTTACATAATTTAGCAACTTTCTAGAGGTTCCCGCCAAAGATATTCGGACATCAATTCCTTGCGACCACCCTAGTGTACATCTTTAATATCATTAATATTTTTCCCTTAAAAATAAGTGCAAAAAAAACCGTATATTAATATTATTTTTTATTTTTTTGTAAACTCTCTCTTTCTAATCATATTAAATAAGAAAAAATAATAATTTTTATTTTTATAGGGCCGACTATCGCTAGAGTTTGACTCACCGACCTTGTCGTTTGAGCACCCCAGCTCAACCCCTCAGCGCACTTCGAGTCTCTCTGTACCTAGTAAGTCGTGCTATCAAATTTTTTCAATTTATTAGTTCATATCACACTTTTTTCTCACTCACTCACATTCACACAGTCTTTTCGGCAGCTCAGGCCATATAAGACATTTACGATAACCGTTATTTATGAATTTATATATATATGGGTCCAGGCATTTTTTTTAGCCATCTGGTATCCAGATGGCTTAAATAAAATCATCGGACTGCTGGGGTCGAACCCGCGACGTTTGGTATATGAGGTTAGCACGCTAACCTCTACGCACGCCCGTGGGCTTGGAGATGGTTTAAAATAGCCATTGAATGAAATAAATTATATAAAATTCTTTATCATTTAATTTAAAGAAAAAATTATTTCAAAATATCTTAAAATTTTTTTCCATCCCTCTTACATAAATATTTACTTTTTTTAATAGGCTTAATCAGTGACGTCATTTCAGTTTTTGCTTGGGGAGGCAAAAAATTTCTTTACTTCCTGTGATACTTAATTTATATACATATAAACATATATATACCTCTATATATTTATCTATACCATCTTCTATACTTATTTTAAAAGAAAGAGTGTAAGTTTGGTGTTAAGATCAGAATTTACTATTTTTTCCAAAGCCTTCGGGGGAGGGGGCCTCTGCCCACCTCAAATGACGTCCTGGCCTAAACTATACCAGGGTTCCCAACCCGTGGGGGGGTGAGGTACTGGGCCGCGGACGTCTATTGAAAGATAGAAATTATTACTTATAATTAAAGAGCCGAAAAACGTCTTTCGACTTTTGTCAATTTTAAGACTTTTCCAGAAACGTTTTTTGAGATTTTCAAAAACGACTTTTTTGACGCTTTTTTGCCTGTCAGAGAATTTTTTTGAAAAAAGCGACTTTTTTTACCGACTTTTCAAATTTTTTAATATAATATGCTTTTTTTTTAATTTTTCATTTTGGGCCGAGGCCATTAAGTTTTTTCTCTTTTAAAATTTATTTAGGGTATTTTTCAGTATCGTGGCCATTTAGAACCGGTCCCTATTTATTTCAATTGATTTGTATCCAAATCAATTAATATATAAGATTTTCGGAGAAAAATACACTGCGCGCTGGTTTCCATATTAAAATAATTTATTTTGCAATAGCTTCTCATATTAAAATCTTATAAATTAAAATACGCTCCACAGTGGATATTTAAAAAAATTTCTATTAATTTTTACTTATTCTTATCTTAATATGCATATTAGGGTGGTCCTCATCCATTGGTCTCTCCCTTTGTTTTCGTCCACAAGGGACTAAATTAATTCGAAATTACAATAAAACTAGAAATTTATTATTTAGAATCTTTTATTGCTTAAAATTACCTCAAATAATGCATAATTAATAGAACGAATTAGGGATAGATTAAATTGTTTCATCTGTCAAAGTTCCTCAGCATAAATCTGTTCATATTTCTTTTTCATTTCATAATTATTTGTCAATCGTATTTTTCAATTCGATTATATAAAATTATTTGTGTCTTTAAATGTACTTTTCAGAAATAAATATGACAAAATTTTACAGTTTCATCTTGAACGTTTTTTTTTTGACATTTTCGGAAAAAATCAAAAATTTTGGGATGAATGACACTTTTTTTTATTTTTTTTTTTTTATAAAAAACTTGGATTTTTTCTATAAATGCTCTGAAAATTTCAGAGTGGGGTTATTTCACATTCTTTTTTTTTTCTCTGCTGCCAGGCTCCCCCCGCCACCCCCTAGATACGCTCGTGTTTCAAAGCTTTTACTTGACGCTTCAAATTCTTCAGTAGTTGAATACACAACTAATTTCTAATAAATGGAATTTTCTAGATTTTCATCAGGTCTAACTATTATTATTATTATTTTTCTTCAATTTTCTAGAATCACGGAAGTCCTGGAAGAATTTAAGAGCACCGTCATGATAAATAAGCGGAGAAAAAAAAATTTTTTTTTCAATTTAAAAAAAAAAATCTGGTGTGACTGGCGCACAGCACACAACTTTCTCTTACCTTCGGTAATCGAAAGTTGTTTCTGTGCTTGTCTCACCAGATTTTTTGTGTCGACATGTATTTAGTTTCCGACAGTAGGCTACATTCGATTTTCAAGATGTAAAATCTATAAGTATGGCAAAATATTTATATTTTGTTACCATGGCAACCATTTCTCCTATCTTTTCTATGGAGT
The DNA here is from genome assembly GCA_023213315.1 of Euborellia annulipes. Taxonomy (NCBI): domain Eukaryota; kingdom Metazoa; phylum Arthropoda; class Insecta; order Dermaptera; family Anisolabididae; genus Euborellia; species Euborellia annulipes. The sequence continues at coordinate 54,478 of JAKCPI010030938.1, forward strand.
ATAAGAGTAAAGTGGCCTTCAGAAGATTTCAATCACAAAATAGGAATATACATTTTAAAGAGCATCTAAAAAATAATTGATTTTTGAATTTAAAAAAAAATCGTTGGAGCGAATTTTGAGAAAATCGAAAAAAACTGAAAAAGTGCATCAGTACAGTACTAGTACTCTTTGGTCGATTTTGTTCAAAAGCTTCGTGTCACGTCCCATGGGGGTGCCTAATTTAAATATAAAATTTCAACCTCCTAGCTCTTTTCGTTCTTGAGATATTTTGTTCACAGACAGACACAGACAGACCATGTCGCGAAAACCACTTTTTACTTTCTCTTACCTCTATATATATATGTTAATATATATAGAGAGAGAAAGTATTGGATTCATGTCAAAAATTCGATGTCGAGATTTTGATGGATCTTCACGTTTTGAGGTCCCCTGAATCCAAAAAAGTGGTTTTCGCGACATGGTCTGTCTGTGTGTCTGTCTGTCTGTCTGTCTGTGTGTCTGTGAACAAAATATCTCAAGAACGAAAAGAGCTAGGAGGTTGAAATTTTATATTAAAGTTAGACACCCCCTGAGACGTGACACGAAGCTTTTGAACAAAATCGACCTAAGAATACTAGTACTTTACTGATTCACTTTTTCAGTTTTTTTCGATTTTCTCAAAATTTGCTCCAACAATTTTTTTTTAAATTCAAAAATCAATTATTTTTTAGATTCTCTATAAAATATATATTCACATTTTGTGATTGAAATCTTCTGAAGACCACTTTACTCTTGTACTCCATAGAAAAGATAGGAGAAATGGTTGCCATGGTATCAAAATATAAATATTTTCCCATACTTATAAATTTTACATCTTGAATTCAATTGTACCCTACTGTCGGAAACTAAATACATGTCGACACAAAAAATCTGGTGTGACAAGCACAGTACACAACTTTCGATTACCGAAGGTAAGAGAAAGTTGTGTGCTGTGCGCCAGTCACACCAGATTTTTTGGATTCAGGGGACCTCAAAACGTGAAGATCCATCAAAATCTCGACATCGAATTTTTGACATGAATCCAATACTTTCTCTCTATATATATATTACATATATACATAGGTAAGAGAAAGAAAAAATAGAATGCGAAATAACCCCACTCTGAAATTTTCAGAGCATTTGTAGAAAAAAGCAGTTTTTTATAAAAAAAAAAAATAAAAAAAAGTGTCATTCATTCCGAAATTTTTGTTTTTTCCGAAAATGTTAAAAAAAACTTTCAAGATGAATCTGTAAAATTTTGTCATATTTATTTCTTAAAGACAAAAATTTCAAAAAAAAAAAAAAAAAAAAATGTCCTGATAAGTTAATTTTTGACAGTTTTACTGTTATTTAAAAAAAAAAGTCGATGTTTTTTGAAAATGCTATAACTTTTTTTTGGCTGGGTTGAAAAATCTGAAAAAATTCTCAGACACGTTTTCAATAGGGTATAAAAAGATGACAAAGTTTCAGCCAAATCAAAAATGGTTGGGTTCAAAAGTGGTCGAGTTGCCGTGGAATGCCCCATATATAAAAAATTTTGAAAAAAAAGGTAAAATATTTTTACGGACTGGAAAAATTTTCCCCGAAGGGCGGAAAAATTTGGTTCCGCGAAATCAAAGTTTTCCGCTAGGCAAAAAAACTTTGGTTCCGCAAAAAAAAAAAAATTCACAGAAAAATTTTCGAGATCAGCCCCCCCCCCCCCGTAAACCCCCGGAACCCCCCCCCCCCCCCAGGAGCAAATCCTGGTTGCGCCACTGGCCTATTTGGATTGCATTTATTAAATCAAAATTTTAAATCATACATTTCTATTTCGAGTTTTCTAATCTAAAATTTATTATCAAAATTTTTCCATTAGCTAAAAAAATTAGATTGAAATTGGATTATTCTTTTTATCGATGAGGGTTGGTTGCGTTGATTAGGTGGGGGGGGGGGTGGAAATGTTTCAGTATGAACAATGAATATTATTATAATAATAATTCCTTTTTATCTAATCTTAAAAAAATATTTTTTTCTCTTTGGTTGGTTATTTAATGTAGAAATAAGGGTGGTTCTCGCGGAGGTGAGTTAAATTAGCCATTGAATCAAATCAGTTATGTAAAATCCCCAATAGAATCATCAATTAATTTGAAGAATTCTATTGTATAAAAATTCTTTTCTATAAAAATTTCCATTATAATCATTCGATTTTCTTTTTAAAATTTTACAAATTCATTCAACAGTAGGCTATAGAAATTATACGAAAAATTCAGAAAATAAAGCTAAAAAAATTTTTATTTATTGATAATGGGGCAAGGGATCCGCAGGATTTTTTGCAGAGGGGGGCAAGTCCCTTCCAGATAAGTTAAAAAAAACGTACTTTGATATTAATAATGTTATACATCTCTTAGTATTTAAAGCTTTCTCACCGCGGCAAGGTCGATGTATACTGAGAAAAGTCTTTTTGTATTTTTTTTTGTTTTATACATTTTTTTGTATCATTTTGGGCAAGTGCCTGGTTGCCCCCCCCCCCTGCGGACGCCTATGTAATGGGGGTGAGTAAATAAATTGATATAGGCTTATACCTCTATGTATTTATCTATACCATCTTCTATACTTATTTTAAAAGAAAGAGTGTAAGTTTGGTGTTAAGATCAGAATTTACTAATTTTTCAACGCCTTGGGGGAGGGGATAATTAAATCATGGATTCGCAATTTAAAAAATTATAATTGGAGCAATATTTGAAAAATTTTTTATTCAACATAATTAACGTTCTTGAGAAGATTCCATTCCATTAAATTTTAAAAAATATATAATATTTAATATATAATATATTTATAAATTAATTACAAGTTGAGCTAATGATGAATAATTGAAATTTATTCTGCCCGGATCTGGCCTAAAAAAATATGGTAACCCTCTGTTTAGGAAATTTTGAAAAATTTTTAAATAAGTTTTTTATTTACCATGTAAATAAATATTGTAAGCTATGTATAGCTGTTTCAAAAGTTGTGTCAAAAATTGTTGGCATGAAGGTCATAATTGCCTTTTGCATACTATAAAGGATTTTAAGGGGGGGGGGGGACGTATTATTAAGAAGCCCCGGGGCGCTTCAAGTCTGTCTGCGACCCTGTATTTTTATAATATTTCTTCAAGTATTTAGGGAAGAAAATGTGGGTTAAAATAAAATCATTTTAAATCATTTCAATATAAATTGTCATAAATGATGATAAAATATTAACTTAAGAAAAGTATTTAAATTAGAAAATAATTGGATATTTAATTAGAATATAAATATAATTAATTAATTATATTTTCTTTTGTTTCAGCATCTCTTCATGTGTCTCATGGCAACGAGTCCAAGTCGCTAAAACAAATCAACATGCGAATGAGGGAGCATCAAAAAGAAGCGAAATCTCAACACGTATCTTTGTCATATAAGCATCGAACTTGTCGCTCGAGCATCCCCATCTAAGCGCACCCCGACCCGAGGGTTCTCTCTCGCACTATGTAAGTCCTCACAATCAAATTTTTTTCAATTTATCTCATCACTTCCTAGGAAAGTCTTTCACTTTTAAAATCTCTGATAGTCCTATAAAAAACCTCCCTCATTTTAAATTTGATTATCATTTCTAGAAGTCTCCCCCCCCCCCTCTTTGATTGTGCCCCAAACAGATTCCTTTTTGAGAGGGATTCGAATTTTTTTCATTATTTTTTGGGAAAGTGTTTTAATAACAAACCAACTTGCTTGATTAGGAAAAAAATAAAAAAATTCAAAAATTTCTTCTTACAAATTTTAATTCTGTATGGGAATATTCTAACATAGAATAATAAATACTTCAAATAATAATTAAAAAAATTATCTGCTTTCTATATTAGGTCTATAGAAATGAATGGGATGGCAATGTTTAAATTCTTTCTATTCTATTCGTAAATGTTTAATTATCCACTAGCGCTGAGAACAATCGTTCATATTTATTTATTATAATACGTGACTACATGTTATAATTTTTTAATATTCAATTTAAATATTTTTCAAAATTAAACCAAAATAATTTTTTTTTAACTACCAACTTGATTTGTTTCTAATGGTTAGGATATAATAATTCCGTTTTGTCTAATCTAAAAAAAAAAGATTTTTTTCTCTTTAGTTGGTTATTTAATGTAGAAATAAGGGTGGTTCTCGCGGAGGTGGGTTAAATTAGCTATTAAATCAAATCGGAGAGAAAAATATAAAAATTTCTTAACTAATACAACAAACCTCTCAATTTTTCATCCCTTGTCAATTAATTATTGATTATGCCGCGGGGGATGTAGGGGCAAATTATTTTCACATAGGCCTATATATTGATCTATTCTTTTCTATAAAAATTTCCATTAAAATCATTCGATTTTCTTTTTAAAAATGATCAACAAATATTGTTAAACAATCAATTTTACAAATTCATTCAACAGTAGGCTATAGAAATTATACGAAAAATTCAGAAAATAAAGCTTAAAAAATTTTTATTTATTGATAATGGGGCAGGGGGGTCCGCAGGATTTTTGCAGAGGGGGGGTCGCCCCTTCCAAATATGTAAAAAAAAACCTTCATTTTAATTAAGTAAGGTATCCCTTTCTTTATAATTTAAAATTTCCCCCCCCGGGCAGGTGCATAGCGAAAGTGAAAAGTCTTTTTGTATTTTTTTTTTTGTTTTATACATTTTTTTGTATCATTTTGGGCAAGTGTTTGATTGCCCCCCCTGCGGACGCCCATGTAATGGGGGTGAGTAAATAAATTGAATCTCATAAAAATTATTTCACTTCGAATTTATCCCTAATAAATAAATAAATACAAAAAATAACACTTGAAAGTTTTTATTTATTTAGGGGTAAGTTTTAGGGTGGGTAAATAAAGG